>JAODAL010022348.1:0-64933 GCA_025379985.1 Phyllomedusa bahiana | reverse complement strand
TTTCCTTTTTTCCTTAAATCATTTTACATGTTTTTAAGTGTTATTAGGGAAAAATTTGGGGCCTTTTTAAGTTTGTTGGTGGCACATGTAAAAGTTACATCAACATGATGCCAGGAACCAAGATTTTCCAGCACAGCTCTGAGCATCACAAAAGGAGCATAAAATATGATACGCTGTGTGCCTCCATAACGCGATACGCCTGTTGAGGTGCATTACATACAATAATAAAAGTATAAATAGAGATGGGCGAATCGTTTAACAAGTGGAATTCGTTTAAAATTTCAGGAAAACTTCGTTTCTGAATGAAGTAAAATTTTGGGGTGTTTCGCGGGAAGAAGGTGTTTTTAATTGATAAAAGGGGCTACAAGCACATGGGTTACATGGGGAAAAAAGTCTGGGAGGAAAAAAGGGCGTACCAAATGACTGTCAAGATTAACCCAAATCAGAGCCCGGGCGGGATTCTGTAATCACCGCACTATATAAGTGGGGCCGACGCGGCTACACATTCCCCTCTCTGTGGTGTTGTAGCTGCTGCAGCTCCGTATTAGAGATCCACCAAAAGAAAAACCTTTTTAAGCGTTTTTGGGGGGTGTCACGTTTGTTCAGAGACTGTTCTTTACTTTTAATTCTGATTTTGGGGGGTTTTGGAAAAATCCAGTGTGCGCCCAATTCGTGCATATTTTTTTAATGCCTCTGCTCGTTCTTGAGCACATTGAAATCCAAAGGGTTTTTAAAAGCCTGTTGTTGCTGTTTATTCAGTTAAAGAAACAGTGTTTTTAAAATCCAAATCCCCACTTTAATTTTTGGCTGTCTTTCTTTTGCGCAAAAATATCCAAGGGCTACTTAAAAAAAATCTTTGTCTATTGTATCATAAAAGAAAGGGGGGTTTTTAAAAGCCAAAGAAGAAATTTTTCCTGTACATAATTGTATCCGAAGGTTTTTAAGTTTGTTCTGCTGTTTTGGTCATAAATACACGTCGTTTTAACACGCTACCCCTACTGAAAATTTTTGGCAGCATTTCTTTTTTTCAATTTCGGCCTAGGATTAACTAAGTTTTTCTGCTGTTGTGGGCATAAAAAGAAACAGGTTTTTCAAAAGCCAAAAAAGAAATTTTTTCCCGTAGCTAATTTATATCCAAGGTTAATTAGCCTGTTTGCGCTTTTTATTCAGTAAAATATACGAGTTTTTAAAAAGGGGACACCTAGTAAAATTTTTCTGCCCCTTTGTGGAGCGCATTTTATTTCCAAAGGGTTTTTTTTCCAAGCTTTTTATGGAGTCAAATACAGGGTGTGTATTTATCATATACAGATATCTTCATTAAACAGAGTCTGTAGGACAGCAGTGAAGATCAAACAATAATCGATGATGATGTAGCCGACCGCACTTGGGAGTCGGGTGAGGCAAGGGCTTCATCATCGTCAGGAGAAGAGGGCGTCAGCTTGCGCCTCAGGCAGTGGGGCAGCAAGCAAGTGGGTTGTGTGGCCGTGAGTCAGCAGGATAGCAGCAGTGTGAGGTCGAGAGCCAAGCGGCCACGGGGTAGAAAACCCGCTTTGCAGGTCCAAGAACGAAGCCGCACAGGGGCTCAGCGAGGCAGCGGCAGTAGTAGTCACTCAGTGTGGAGCGTTGGCGGTAAAATCAGCTACTCCGCGGTGTGGCAGTTCTTTGCTAAGACACTGGAGGAGCTGAATATGGGTATATGTAGAATCTGTGGGCAAAAAGTGAAGCGTGGCCAGGGAGCTAACGTTGGCACCACGGTCCTGCGTCAACACATGCAGCGTCACCATCCGGTGGCCTGGGAGAAACGTGGCTCAGATGGGGTTGTCCATCCTGCCGCCGCAGCAACAGCAGCAGCAGCGCCGAGTGGCACGCATGCCATTGCAGCCAGTCAGGGCTCCACCACCTCTGCAGAAGGGAGCTGTTTCTCTTTGCCCTCATCTCCCGGTCCAGACGCTCCTGCTTCTCACTACTAATGGCGCCAGCAGTCGTTCAACGAGGCGATTGCAAAGAGACAACAGTATGCGTCCAACCATCCTAAGGTGCAGAAGCTGACCATGCTCCTGTCCAAGTTGTTGGTACTGCAGTCCCTCCCTTTCCAAATGGTGGACTCTGCACCGTTCAGAGAACTAATGGCCTGTGGCGAGCCGAAGTGGAGAGTTCTAAGCCGTAATTTATTTTTCAAAAAGGCAGTACCAGCCCTTCACAAATATGTAGAACAGAAGGTGGGCCAGTCCTTGAGCTTATCGGTTTGTTCCAAGGTGCACGGCAACGCGGTGGAGCTGTAACTACGGTCAGGGCCAGTACATGTCCTTTACGGCCCACTGGGTGAATGGGCTTCCTGCCCAGCCACACCAAAAACTTGGACAGGAGATGCCGCGTTGTCCTCCACGTGGTCAAGCTGCTGCTCCTGCGCCAATGTCCGCCTCCTCCTCCACCACCACCACCATCTCAGCCTCCACAAGTACTGCTCCATCATACCACATGTGTAGGGCACAGCGGTGTCACGCAGTTTTACACCTGGCTTGCCTCGGCGAACGAAGTCACACAGGGGAGGAACTGCTCCGCGTCATGCAGCAAGAAATCGATGTGTGGCTTTCTCCGCGCCAATTGCAAGTCGGAACCATGGTGACGGACAATGGAAGGAACATGGTGCCCGCGCTGCACCAAGGAGGAATGGTCCATGCGCCCTGCATGGCGCACGTGTTCAATCTGTTTGTGAAAAGGTTCCTGAAGTCTTCCACCGATCTTCAGAAGATTCTGAAAATGGCCAGGAAACTGTGCATGCACTTCATCCATTCCTACAAAGCCAGGCACATCCTCCTTGAGTTGCAGCGGCAGAACGGCCTCCCCCAACACACGCTGATATGCGATGTTTCCACCCTTTGGAATTCCAGCCTGCACATGTTGGACCGACTGTATGAACAGAGAAAGGCCATTAACGATTTTTTGATGATCCAGGCAGACAGGAGTACTTCCCTGTGTAACTTTGATGTCAGCCAGTGGCAGCTCATGCGTGACACTTGCCGTTTGCTCAGGCTCTTTGAGGAGGCCACATTATCTGTCAGTTGCCAGGACTACGGGATGAATAATGTCATTCCACTGCTTCATGTCCTGGAACAGATGCTGAAAAATCTGTCTGGGCAGGGGACTGGAGACGTGGCAACTACATCTCGCAGCCACATGAGTCCGGCGGGGACTGAACTAGAGGAGGAGGAGGAGGAGGACATTGGAGCACAAGCATTGTCTGGTGAAATGAGTCGTTTTTCTACCCAGATGACAGGAGAGGAGGAGCAGGAGGCTGGGGGAGGTAGATGGAGATGAGGAAGATGAGGCAGATGACCCGCAAGCACCGTGGCAGTATACAGTGGAGATGGAGTCAGGGAGCCCTTCGGAGTCATTTTGTGCAGATGGCCCGGAGCATGCTGTTTTGCCGGCTAGTAAACAGCCGAATAGTCAGCACCCGGCAGGGGATGACTTCTGGCTCTCCACCCTATTGGACCCTCGCTACCGGTTTCCAAAATGGGAGCCTTTTTCCCAGCTTGCTGAGAGGGAAGACAAACTCAAATACTATGGGAAAAATCCTCAGTAGTCAGTTGGCCGCTGCTATGGTGGCATCGTCCCTCCTCTGACAGGTCTGACCGGGGGTTCTTCAGCGCTCACGTACCACTTCGCGGTTTGCTGTTGGAAAGTTGGGGGGGGGGGGGTAGGAGCAGTACCAGCTCCATCAGCAAATCTAAGTTGGAGTCGCTGATGAGCAGCTTCCTTCAAACCCGCCCCTAGTGAGGAGGGCACTCCCCCAGCAGCAGCAGCGCAGGATCTGGAGCAGACCTGAAAAAACAGGTTGTGGCCTACTTGGACAGCACTCTGCCACCCCAGTTTAGAAGATCTGCTGGACTACGGGGCAGCCAAACTGGATGTGTGTCCGCAACTTGCCGAGTTTGCAGTGGAGAAGCTGTCCTGCCCGACAGTAGTGTGGCATCAGAGCGGGTGTTCGGGGCGGGGGGCCATCGTTCCCCCAAGGAGAACCCGCTTTTTCCACCGGAAATGTGGAACGACTGACCTTTGTCAAGATGAATCGGCGTGGATCGGCCAGGATTTCCACACACACCAATTGCCTTGGGGCTCATATTACATCAGCCATGACGCCTCACCAAAACATTGAGAAATGAGTCTGGGTTCAAACTACCTGCTTCAGCCACTATTCTGATGCCGCCACCCGCCTGATGCCACACATCTGCTGCCAGTTTCTCCATCTGCCTACCACCATCTTTACCAGGGACTGGTATTGCCACCCACCTCCCCACTGTGTCATTGTGCCACTCTCTGACCTCATGCTGTTGCTCCTGCCGTCACCTCCACTCTCTGTTTATTGTGCCTCTGTGGCCTATCCTGTTTTTGCCACTCCAGAATGTCATTGTGCCACTGTCTGACCTCATGCTGCAAAATGTGGCTGCTGCCGGGACCTCCAAACTCGTGTCATTGTTTCCACTCTGTGGCCTACTGCTGTTTTGCCACTCCAGAATGTCATTGTGCCCCTCTCTGACCTCATGCTGCTGCTGTGGCTGCTGCCGTGACCTACACACTCTGTCATTGTGCCACTGTCTGACCTCATGCTGTCTGTTGCTCCTGCCATGACCTCCCAAACTCTATGTTTGTGCCACTCTGTGGCCTACTCCTTTTTTTTGCCCCCCCAAAAAATGTCATTGTGCCCACGGGGTCGGGGCCCCCTTTCATCTGCTTGGCCCTGTTCCCGTTTCCGGGCCCCGTGACCTCCAAACTCTTTTCATTGTCCCACTCTGGGGGCCTACTCCTGTTTTTGCCACCTCCAAAAACCCCCATTGTGCCCTGCCTGCCCTCATCTGCTGCGGTGGTGCTGTCGTCCCCCCTACACACTCTTTTCTTTGGGTCCCAAATTTTGTCTGACCTATGCTGCCCTGTTGCCCCTGCCGTGACCCCCAAAAAACTCTGTCATTGTGCCCCTCTGGGCCCAACCCCTGTTTTTGCCACCTTCGAATGTCATTGTGCCATTTGTCTGCCCTCAGGGCTGCTGCTGTGGCGGGCCCCGGAAAAACCTATACACTTTGTCATTGTGCCATTTGTCTGACCCTGCGCTCCCTGTTGCCCCTTCCCGTGACCCCCAAACTCTTTCTTTTTCCCACTCTGTGGCCTACTCCTGTTTTTCCCACCTTCAGAATGTCTTGTGCCACTTTTCTGACCTCAGGGCTGCTGCTGGGGGTCCCTGCCGTGACCTCCCTTTACCATTTGGGTCTTTTGTGCCCGGGTTCCCCCAAGCACCCCCCAAGCCCCCCGGTGGAGGGAGTTGGAGGCGGGGGGGTCCCTCAAAATTCACTTGCGCAAGGGGCCCGGCAATGATTTGCCTGGCTAGTGACAGAGGGAATAGTCCCCAAATTCTGGAAGGGGGGATGATTCTGGCTCTCCCCCTTTTTGGGGCCCCCTTTCGTCCCGGGTTTCCCAAAATTGGGGGGCCTTTTTTTTCCAGTGTTTGAGAGGGAGGACAAACTCAAAAAATATGAAAAATCCCCCCCTAGTCAGTTTGCTCCCCCCCCCAACCACACCACACCCAAAAAAAAAGTTCCCAAAAAAGTTTATTAGGGAAATTTTTAAACTGGTAGTTTGAATCCAGTTTCTGCAGACACCAATTTGTTGGGGAATTTCGGTATGGAATTAAAAGGGGGACCCTAATACAGGGAAAAGTTTTGGGGCTTATTTTTTCATTCGGTGCCCTTAGTGATGGGAAATTTTGTACAAAAAGGAAAACTGAATACAAGCAAATTTTTGAAAAAAAGGGGTTTTGGGGGGGGCTTCTTAGTAAGAAGAATGAGAAATTTTTGTCCAAAAAATTTCAGACAGGAAAAAAAAGCCTCCCCTTGAGCCTCGTCTGTAAAATTTTCCCCTTGTACCGTACCCCTTTTCCTTTCCCTTTTCTTGCCCGTCCTTCCGGCTGGGCCTTTCCCTTTCCCTTTTCCCCGACTCCAGTTTGGCCCTTCGATTTTTTTACCCCCGTCACCTTTGGCTTTCCAGCAAGCAAGTCAAGTCAGGGGTAAAAGGGCTGGTAGGGGCCCGCCACAGCAAGTCCACCCGGGTTTTGGGGGGGGTCTGGTGAAAACCGGGGCCCCATTAGATTTTCCCCTCCCTGGCGTGGCTATTGCCATGTCCCCCTTTCTGTGCTGCGTCTGTGGTGGCTCCGGGGAACCTACTACTGTGTTTTTGATGCTATGTAGGATCTTGCCCCCAGCTTGTTTTTTTTCCCGGGTGGCGCTGCCATGCTTTTCGGTTTCATTCCTGCTTCAGTTTTTTGGTCAGTTTTTTCCCCTGGGAAGTGCACAAGGGAAAATTTTTTTTGTGAAGCGTTTTTAAAGGGGCGGCGGGAGCATGTGGGTGTATACTAAAAACACAGATTGTATGAAGACCAAACCAAGTCCCTCTGCTTTTTTAAACATGGCACAACCCTTTTTACAACACCCCACAGGGTCTCTGCAGCCCGGAAAAAAGGGTGTTTTTTTAAAGCGGGTTGTCCCCAAGGGAAAAAGGGAACCCGAAAAAGATTTTTGTCGGAAAAATTCGGCGAAGCGGCCCAACCGAATTTTATTTTGCCCTCTCTCGTTTTGAACCTTGTAATGCAAATTCGGGCCCCGAAGGCACATTTTTAAAACACTCCCAAAGATACGCTTTTGCACCGCGATTGTGCAATGGCCCCCTTTTTTTGGGGCATTATGTTTAATGCAAGGTATACCAAAACGCAAAATTTTTTTTGGGGTATCCTACTTTTAGACACCCCTGAATTTAAATTTCGCCCAAAAACAACCGCAGCGACGCCAATTTTCGGACATGTCGCCCTAAGTGTTTTTCAAGACCAGAAAAATGTCTCTTCTGTTCTTCCTTTGCCCTTTCCCCCAATTTCCCTTGCATTAGTTTTGTTTGGGCAAGGGGCTATACAAAATGTGGGTGTTTATGGGATGAAAATCTTCCCTTAAAAGGCTTACCAATCGGGCCCCCTCTGGGCTCACCAGTTGTCAAAGATCTCAACAGCCAGGTGAACTTCAAGAATTAAGTAATACAGTAAAAGTATCAGTTAGACATTACTAGCATTGTTTTCAGCTATTAATGCAGGGAAAAGGAGGATGTAAGGGGTGTCTGCTAAAAGGATACTGTGGGGCTGTGGACAATATGTGATTGGTGTGGGCACTAATTCGACCTTTAATCCATTATGTTTCTAAACAATCAATGTGACTCATTGACAGTGTTTTGTACTCTATGGGGCCTAGTTCAGTATTATGTGGGCAGAGTATGGCACTATATTGACAGACTCTTTGTTGGAAAAATCTAGCACAGTGCAGCTATATATGGATACACTATGATACTGTAATACTCTCATACTGGTCAAAGTTGGTTGGACTATGAATCTGGATAATGTACGACACTAGCTGGGCACAATGTATACTACCTGCAGTAAATGTTTATTGATGGTGCTGTCTTCAGTGCTTTCAATATGATACTGGCAGCACTGCTTACATTGTATTAGTGTGTAGTGACTACCCAAGTGATGATGGAATGGTAACACCAAGTTGGCAATGCATTCCTAGATTTCCAGGAGGAATAACAAAGTAGTCTAGAACTGTAATTTCATTAGAAATAGAAGTATTTACAAGGATGTCTAAAAAGCTAACTGGTCTTCTAAAGGTTATGGCCATCTACAATAAATTTGCAGCACAAATTTCTGTGACTTTCCAATTCACTTTAATGGGCCTTTCACAAATCCAGGGACAAGCTGCAACAACACCATTTACCTGTATGGAACAATTTTCATTGACTGTAGAAAATGGTAGAACCCCAGAGTGTTACAATCAGGCACTTACTATATAAACATACCTCTAAATTCAGGATGTGGTTGCCTGCTCAACTTAGAGAGACATTTTCTTTGCTCGTCTTTTATTTCCAGCTGTAGCTTACATTCCGGGTGAAAACCATTAACCTTAAGAACAAAAGAAAACAAATTATGTGTTGCTTATTTGGTGAAGAATGTAAAATGCATTGTGCAACATTGACAAATGCCAGCATGCATATATTATAACGTGCAATTTCTCCTTGATCTATTAAAATTATCTTCAGTTATATGTCAGAACCCTAAGTAACGTTAGAGCCATGTTCATGTTCCCTACACTTTGTTGTGGATACGTGAGGCTTTTAAAGAGCTCTGCAGATCTTAGCTTTACTTAACTTTACTTTCATCTCTGTTATTTCAGACACGTCCACACTGATAAATGCCTGATGGAAAGAATCAAGAAGAAGGACACAAAGGGACAAGGAACACTGTAGCTTCACATCTGAAGAGGGTATAAAACCACCAGAAAGTGTTTTTATGGCTGTAGATTTACACTTTTAATAAAAAACAAGGAGATGCAAGTAAATGCCTGAGAGAAGACAGATGGTGCCATGCCAATGTGGAGTCACTGTACCAAATAATCAAATGGCTTTCCATATGTTGTGAACTGTATGTATTTATATTACATTGCTGCTTTAAAATGGTTATATTTATATTAATCATTGTATAACTATTCTATTGAGGGTTGATCCCCTCAAAGAACAAAGAAAACATACTGCTGGGTAAAGTTTTTGATGTAGTTAGTAAACAAATAGACTGTAAGAAAATCCATAAGGCTAGATTCACTCAGTATTTATATGGAATTTCCTATGTAGAGCGCAAGAGAAATCATATCTGTCATGTAGTTCACTTTTTCTTCTTGCAGATTTTTCAGTTTTTTTTGTTAAAAAAGTGTCAGGAACTTTTTTTTTTATGGAATGTGGATTAGAAATCCGCGTTGATTGAGCTGTAGGAACATAGAATAACACTGTTTTTTTATAATCTATCTCTACCCTGGAAATGTTAGTGTTGGCCATACAGTGCTCCCTTAAAGAGGTTTTGCCACGAAGTAAAATTGACGTGGGAAGCGTGCAAATGAAATAATAAACATTTTCACCATTCATCCTTATTAAAAATTCTGCACCGTTTTTGCTTTAGCTGCCCTTTTAGTGATCCATTGTTTACAGCTCATCTCCAGGGGATACGACCAGGGCTGCGAGTTCCTCAGGCCTGGTCGCACATGCCCAGACTTAACCTCTCCTCTCAGGCAGCTACTGAGTGTTCAAACCCCAGGTGCTGTCACTCTACTCCCGTCCTCCGTGCTCCTTAGTAATTAGTCAAACAGTGCAAATAAATAAAAAAAAAATAAACCTCAATGAGCTATAGTGTATTGATAAAGAAAAAAAAATCCACGAGTTTGGTTCCTGCAGGGATTTGAACCCAGGACCCTTGTGTCGGGAGGTAAAAAATATTACCTCTAGGCTACATTGTAGCAACTTGTACCTCTGTAAATAAACAGACCTTTCTTTCACTAGAGAGAGGACAGGCCTGGTGATGTCATCCTGCTGGGACATATGATAGGCAATTCAAACAAATCACACACGCCCCCTTCTGAGCACACAGAGCTGAAGAGCTGGATGCAGGAGCTATGAAATGAGATCGTGGCAAAACCCCTTTAAGTTACAATGGCCTCAAGATACAATATTTTCACCAATCAATGGTTGTTCCTGGAACACTGAATCTTGAAACTGCACTCATTATACAATGTCCCAGATGCTGGCAATCTGCTGCATGTGTGATTGATGGAAGATCCAACCAAGTATCATGTACTTTTTATCACCTGTATTAGTGAGGTGCATGCATTGATTGGCAGTCTAGTAGCTCCTCTCTACAGTACAGTGCAGTACCACATGTCCTGTACTGTTCTTTACATGTGTCAGGATGAGGGACCTATTTCTTTTTTTTCTGGTACATTGTACAGTATATAAAATACATGACTCAAAGAAGCACTTTGCTTTATCTATATAAGTTATCTGTTTGTTTTTTTCTCTTAATTTTGCATTGTGTTTGGTGATATTTTTGGGCTTTAGAACCAATTATTACTTTTCCATACAACATACAAAGGTCATTCTGGAACCAATTCATATTGTATTTTGAAGGAGCACTGTACATGTTTCCTTCAGCAGCTACTATAGGGAAAAGGAAGCACTCCGGGCGACATGTATGATTAATGGCGCTTAGATGCCATTTTTTTATGCGCATATTAATAGTGTAGAAAGCGCCTGATTTATGAACCCGGTCTAAAAAACTGGTTTACCTGCTTCAGCAGTAACGCACCTGGAATTGCTGTACTGAAGCTATAAATCTATAGCTCTGTACGTTTCTAATGCGCCCCGCCTCACGCGCCTCGAAAGTATGTGAATTTCATTTTACATACTATGCTGCTTGATCTTACCATTTCTAGTTGCCATTAAAGGGGTATTCACCACACTGATTAGCTTTAAACATGAAGGCAAAGGTAAATAAAGATTGTTGCCAAATACATTGCAGTTCTGATTCGGCTTCATTTCTGAGCCAGAACAGTTCTTGCTTGTTTACACAATCTTTCCTAGGTTACTGACCACCTCTCTCGGCTCTAGCAGCCCTGGCCAGAATGGTGATGTCACTCCCTTCTATATCTTATCAGCAGGGCAGGAACTTGTTTGCCTTTCTTACTGACAAACATTAACCCCTTCACTGCTGTAGAGCTGCCCACAGCCTGAACAGACGTGGGAGCCCGAAGCTGTAGAACCGCCCACAGCCTGAATAGGAAATGGGAGCTTGAAGCAGTAGAACCGCCTAAAGCCTGAACAGGAAGTGGATGCTTGCAGCTGTAGAACAGCCCACAGCCTGGACATCAAGTGCGGGCCTGAAGCTGTAGAACCGCCCAAAGCCTGAACAGGAAGTGGATGCTTGCAGCTGTAGAACTCCCAACAGCCTGGACATCAAGTGCAAGCCTGAAGCTGTAGAACAGCCCAAAACCTGAATAGGAAGTGGATGCTTGCAGCTGTAGAACAGCCCACAGCCAGGACATCAAGTGTGAGCCAAAATCTGTAGAACCACCCACAGCCTGAACAGGAAAGGGGAACTTGAAGCTGTAGAACTGCCCACAACCTGAACAGCAAGTGGATGCTTGCAGCTGTAGAACAGCTCACAGCCTGGACAAGAAGTGTGAGCCTGAAGCTGTAGAACAGCCCATAGCCTGAATAGGAAGTGGGAACCTGAAGTGTTAGAACCACCCACAGCCTGAACAGGAAGTGAGAGCCTGAAGCTGGCTTTGAAGAGCAGACTCTGTAAAACAACCATATGGGAAAATCCCTTAAAGGGATGTAATTGGCCAGCAACATTAAGGTAGGTTGAATGCATGGACCAGCCAGAGTTTTCCTAGCAGAGAATTGCCCAGAGCATGACAGTGTCACCATCACCTTGCCTTCTTCCCATAGTGTATCCTGATACTCATTCTTCCTTAGTTGAGCAATGCACATGCACTCGGCCAACCAAATGATGTATTCGAAAATGTGAATCATCAGACCCGGCCATATTTTTCCATTGCTCCATGTTCCCAATCCAATGGTCACATGCCCATTGGAGCCGTTTTTGGTGATGGACATTGGTCAGCCTCTGTTGCTGGTTTGTCCATCGGACCACTTTTGGTAGGTACTAACTATTGCATGCCTGGTCACCCCACAAAACATGCTGGAGATGCTTTTACCTAGTCATCTAGCCATTAATATCTAGCCAGAGTTGCTTAAATCCGTATGCATACCCATTTTTCCTGCTTACAACACATCCACTTCAACCACAGACTGTTTTCCTGGTGCCATATATGCCACATTGTAATAGATAATCAATATTAGTTATTTAACAGGTTTTCTTATTGTGGTTGATCCATGTATATAACATCCATGTATTCATATACCTATTATATTGACACTGTATTAGTGTCAATATTGGTACTAAAAGAGTTAAACACTTTGCAACCAATTTGTGTGATGTCTAAACCTACTACTTTCCCCTTAGGAAAGAGTAGGGGACAGATGGAAAGGAATATGACTGAAGGATCCAACTACACATGTCTTATTTGTAGCCTGTTGTAAAAAGCTCTGTTCAATGTTACTAAACATTATGTAAAGAGATTATGCTGAGATGCTTAGTTTAAAATGGTGATCAAAATGGAATGTTTTTGAAATCTCCTGTGATTGAGATGAAGAACAGAGCTGTCAAATAATCTGACGGGTACCACTATGATGTGTTAAATAATGTGTTGCATCAATTCTTCATGTGAACAAGTGTAAATTAATTAAAAAGCTTGAGAAAGGTTGAATTGTGAGCAGCCATAGTGTGTGCTATGCCAGATACTAATTGCATACCCGAATTACTATCCTACTTACAGATGTATACAGACCTGCACTCTGGACTCTGGTGTGAAGGTGTCTAATTGAAAGTCTGCAATGCTAAATACTAACTGCTCAGATGGGAGGAAAAATTCATGGTAGTAAATTTATAATGTAGTATAAATATAGCGTATATATCACAAGGATATACTAGAATATTTATGTTAGCACGTCTAACCCCGTTCAGCCCAAAGCTATTTATTAATAACTTAGTAACACTATAAATAGAAGACTTATGGGAGTCATACAGCAAACACCCACTATCTTGTTTTCTAAGTGCAGCTTTTACATCCACTTAAAGGCTTCTCAGTCTATTTACTTCTACATACATATATATATCAGAGCTGAATTTGTCATAAAACTACGTGGTGGCTGTGTTATTTGTCAAGTTAAGATAGCATGGCAGATTTTACCTGCCGTGTGCAATCACCTAAAATGTGACAATAAGTTGTGCCGGATAAGGAACCATCGACAATAAGATTGGGTAAATGAAATTTTGTTGTCTTATGATTTGAACCAGATAACTAACTCTTCCATATAACATATAAAAAACTATATTGTGATATCATAATGACTGGTACTAGATAACAAATGCTGCATCCAACAAACTTTCTGGTGTTTATATATTGAGTTAAGGGAACAAACTTTGCTCTGCAACATTTAACACAGTTTTTTTTGTAATGTCTTCATGAGTTGGACCACATAACAAACTCTGTACTGCTACATGTAATAAACAATATTGTAATATCACAATCAGCTGTACCCAATTATACACATTGCACAGCTACAGGTAAGAGAGTATAACGTAAAATCATAATGAGTTGAACTAAATAACAAACTGGGTTCTCTGACATCTAACAAACAATATTGTGATATAAGGAATTGTGCCAAATAACACACTCTGCGCTGCTACATGTGCCAAACAATTCTGTAATATCGCAATTAGCTGTACCCAATTACATGCACTGCACTGCTACAGCTAATAAACTAAACATAATATCATAATCAGCTTTACCAGATAGCAAACAGCTAACAAAGTATAACGTAATATCATAGTTAGTTGTACGATGTAACGTACTGCGTTTTGCTACATCTAGCAAACAATATTGTGATATGAGGAGCTGTACCAAATGACAAACTCTGCACTGTTACATTTAGCAAAACATTTTGTAATATCATAATTAGCTGTACCAGATAGCAAACAGCTAACAAAGAATAATGTAATATCACAAAGAGTTGTACTATGTAACAAACTGTGTTCTGCTACATCTAACAAACTATATTGAGATACATCAAGTTGTACTGGATGGAAATGTAGTACATTATCTAGTAGATCAAATTGTAACATCATGAGTTGTACCAGATTACAAACTCTTCTTGGCTACATGTTATACCCTATATTGTAAACTCATGAGTTGTAACAGATAAAAAAAAACTCTACTTATCTACATGTAACAAACTTTATGATGATATCATGAGTTGTACCAGATAACAAACTCTGCTCAGCTATATGTTACAAATGTTACTGTGATCTAATGGGTTGTTCCAGATAAAAAAAAAAAAAGGTAACTAACTTTAGGATGATATCATGAGTTGTATTAGATAACAAATTCAGTTCAGCTATATTTGACAAACTTTACTATGAGACCATGAATTATAACATCGCAACATACTGTTAGATGTAGTAAAACAGTTAACTAAAAGTTGTACCAGAAAACAAGCTGTACTCTTCTAAATCTAACAAAATCAGATGTAAGCTGGTTTACTTTCTAAACATTTGTCTTTGTTCATATTTTGTTTGCATTTATTTCATTCAAGCTTATGATTATATGATAAACTGAATGTACATGTTTTTTTTTTTTAACTCCTATTAAATCTCTATTATGGGTAACATAATTGTCTCTATAGCCATATATTGAGGGTACAGAGTGATTTACTGCTTTAGTTGTGCCTCTAAAGACACAGTTAGATGAACATACACTGACTCAAATGCATTTCAAACATAAATGTTTCTATAACTGAATGAGGCTATGTTTAGTAAACCTGTCATAACATATTTCAATGCGTGGTTCTATGGAAACAAGATAACAGGCAAGAGGAGATTTTATAGTACACTCCATGCCTGATATACCTTAAAGAGCCACACTCTCCTTGGCCAGGAAGCTGACACTCAACTGGAGTCAGTTATGTTAGTAAACATACATTTTCCAAAACATCAAAATGATAACACACCAATCACCTTGGTTAAAGCCGTATTATAATATACAAATGATGCCTCTATATAAGAACTTGATTGGAAAATTTATGAGGAATCAAATGTAGGAACAGACATTAAAGTGCTCTCTGTATGCTGTGCTATGAACAGCTGGAAAGTGATTACAGAATAGTTTTACAATAACAAAGTACTAATCATAGTAAAATTGACATAACAATACAGCAGAACTTTGCAAGGTACACCAGCTAAAGTACCTTTGTGTCATGTAGTGAAGTGTTCTAACGCCCTCTGCAGGTAGTTGAGACAAACTGCAGAAGCTACAGAACATTTTGTAAATTGTGTTAGAGTGAACAGTTATGATCATGTTTTCTACGAACTTGTGTGACTTTTTACAATAAAGCTTCTATTATTTACTCAAAATACACAGGTATTTACGTCAATTTGTTTCAGTTAAAAACTTTTGCTTGTGTCTGGATTCATGCATGCAGTGTTGGAGACAAACATATGAGTGGATGTAAAGTATAAGTCTTTCCTTTATGCTTTATTCTTATGGCTTTGGCTAAAAACTACACATATAACACCAGCCTTACTTTATAAAAGCCAACCTTGTTTAAAAAAATTAATGCCACTGGATTTACTTTTTCGCACAGAGCTGCAAAGTATGTTGGTGCTGTTTAACAATGTAGCAGATGAGAGTTTGTGATATTTCAGTGTAATTTTCCAAAACATTATAGGTAAAGGTACCCAATAATCACAACTCATAGAACATAGAAAAACAAATGACAAATTCAACTCTGCTAGTTGTAAAAGTGCTATCAGATCAGAATATGACATATACATATTGGTAATAGAAGTAATAGACATTCTCTATTTGATAGCAGATCAATCAGTTTAATGCTTATGTTTACAGTTTTATAATAAACATTTCAGAAAAATAGTAGTTAAAAATAAAAAAGTTAAAAACTTTTATTGTGTTCAACATATTGTTATATCTGTATGGTTGACAGGTTATCATAGCCTCAGAACCTCTCTAATTGTGATAAAATGTAAAATCATATCAATTAAGTCCTACATTTAAGAATATTTCAATAGGCATCAGGCAGAAAAAGCTTTGTGTGCATTTAAGGAGACATTTCCGACAGATATATACAATCCAGATACTCACAAACAGGAGAAGAGGAAACGTTACAATGAGCACAGATGATATAGTCTTCATCTTACAGAGTGGTTTAGGTTAGGAAGATTCCTGGGTGGCCAGTGGAATACATTAGATCCAAGAACATGAGGTCCAGCCTATATGTGTCAATGAATGTGATATAGAGAAATGGGATGTTACATCCTCAGTGGTCAATAATAAGGGTTATATAACAATATAAAAAGTCTTCTTGGGAGTAAAGATTTCCAGTAGTTGAATCCTGGATAGTCAGGGAGTGAAAGCTTCAGCAGCACCTTTGCAGACCAAGTGAATAGAGTCAGCACATGCAAGAACTAACTCCTCTCTCTACTCCACTAGAGCTGTTGATTCAAAGCTCTCATTGCACTTAGTAACTCAACTTCAAGCATTACAGGAGCTTCTGTATGAGAAAAAAATCCTTACAGGCAGTAGGGGGGATTTCATATTCTAATGCATTACATATTTTTATGCCTGAGTGGGCAGGAACAGGATCAGAAGCAAAGTAGCTTTGATGTTCTATTAAGTAGCAAAACCTTAGAGCAGAAATCAGTTCAGACCATAGACTGCAGCTTTGTGTCCATGTTTAGTATTTTCTGGTATATTTTAGCTATAGCACAATTTACTAAGGTCAAGTGCACACAGCATAGGACAAAATACGTCAGAAAGCTGACGGCATTTTGTTCTATGCAAGACCGTGGTTTCTGGCACTGATTTGCGCAAAAACCATGGTCGGTTCTAGTTTTTGCTATTGGCCCGTACAATTGAATGTACGGGAATCCTACGGAAAACCGCGGGACTCCGGTAGAATATGCAACATGTTGCATATTCTGCCGGATTTTAAACCTGACAGTAAAAATTCCATGCTGTATAGACTACAGCACAGCTTTTTCTTTGCTGTCTGTGCACCACAGTGTATCATTGGATTCTCAGCGGTTTCAAAATACTGAAACTGCTGATAAACCCAATGCACTTTCTTTGCTGTGTAGACATAGCCTAATACTGAGTACTAAGCTATGACATCCATAAGAAGAAAAATGTATGCTCTAATCAGATGCTGAGTACACAGGTATTTTTCTCTAGAAGCAGTTATATAGTGTGTATTTTGCCTTACACAACTAGCATCATAATACAACTTATTCTACATACGTGTAGCGTGTAGACTAAGAACTGGATGGACTAAGAGACTGTGGTATGAAAAGGCACCTATGGGGTTTTCATTAAAGAATTACAAGGAGGAACAAGCATTTGATGGTTGTAAACACAAGAAGGTCTGAGTACAGCCAAGTGCAACCACATTTATGGCATTTCCTATCAAGTTATAATCCAAAAATGCCAACCTTCACAACATGTCTACAGGACCAGGACTAACAGGCCTCCTTCACGCCCCTTCCAAAATGAACAACACGATCTGCATAGTGATTTTTTCATTACACTTTTATTAGAAAAATTACAAAAAATAGTGCAAAGCTATTTTGGCTATAACCACATAACCATATAACCATATAACCACAGCAGTTTAGTGATAAATATAACCTATAGAGTGCTCATCCCCCTCCAAGGTTATCCAAATATCCAAACGTCATCAAAAGTCCATAGAAATATAAAACCTTCAGCAGCTCCGTTCTGCCAGATCGACCGATGTTTCGGAGGACACGCCTCCTTTCTCATATCCTATCAATATGCCATAAAGGTCTGAGATGAGAAAAATCCTTTAACTTTGTATTTCTCATTAGGCAGCTCTTTACTGCAGCCAGGGACTTTGTGATAGGTTTTGTACGAAGTATATGGTGGTAGATAAAACCACCGTAATTCAGGTTTTGATCTGTATCTCATATATAAGGATGTAACTTCAACGGTTTATTTCTGCCTTTTTTTATAATTTATTTATATCAGATTAGAGTAATTCCTACATAATCACCGTTGTAGCTTATTCTCGAGACGGTGGTTTTATCTACCACCATTTACTTCGTACATTTAGGATCGTCTCTCGTTCGTTGACACAATATACTATTGACTGACAGACTGAGATGACACTTGTGAGATGTGTGCACCCCATGTTTTCGGCTGCTTTTAGTTCGGCAGTTTAACACACTGTCTACTTACGGACATCTTGTTTACCTACATTGGGCAACGTTCTTGTTAGCAGGATATATAACTAGTCGTTATTTAGTTTAATGTTACTTTGTAAATGTATTCTTCTCTTTTTGTAACACCATTTGTCTTTAACGTACTAGTTGTGAATTGTGATTGCAGAATCTCACTAAGTGATTGACAGATATCTCGTTCATTTGTAGTGAGATTGTCTTTACTCCGGCAGCATGACGCCTTATTGATTGACAGGTATCCTGTCCATCCACATTCAATGTTACTTGGCAACTGTGTTTTCCCTCCTTGTAACACTTCCTGTTTTTCTCTGATTGGTGGGAATTGCCATTTCAGGATTGTGCTGTGTTCTATATAAATCTGTCTCACACCATACACATGTATACCTCTGATGAAGCGTGGGTGTGGCACGCGAAACGCGTCGGACCTTAAACTATTTTGTTTTTAGAAGTGAGATTACCGTCTCCTTTTTAATAAATTTTAAATAATTACAGTAATTCCCAACTTTGGCACCCGTTTTTATATACATATGTACGCCGCGGTCTGTTTTTTTTTGCATGAATCTATGCTACTACCACCACGATAGTTTCTACCTGTGGGATCCTAGGACGCTGGGCAGCCGTGTGATAAAGGTTCCACGTGGAGCAATTGAGCTTTTATGAGATTTGTGCCTCGGACTTTATAGCACAACGTTCTAAGGTAAGCAGACCTATCTCTGCACGTACATTTTAGCCTAACATAATTCACTATTGTGCGCCTGTCTGCTTCTCTTTTTCTTAGATAGGTAGATAGATAGATTAGATCAGGGGCATAACTAGAGAAGCCTGGGCCCCAAAGCAAAGTTTTGGATGGGGCCACCTACCCCCTCCCCCTCATCCACCTCCCTGACCACAAACATTTACCAGGACATTTACCGGGCGTTCAGAGGCAGTATGCGCCGGGCCCCTCAGCTCCCCGCCCACCGCAGTGAACTGTTAAGTTTAATGCCGGCGGGCCCAGGAGCGGCATTACCGGGGTAGTGGACGCAGTAGCAGCTGCGACGGGCGCCCTAAGCGTCTGCTGCCCCGGTAGTTACGCCCCTGGTTTAGATAGATATATGTTTGTCACTTATTAACTTCTACAAAGGTTGTTATGAACAACCAAGCCAGTTATATACATACAGTATATACTTGTGCATTTAAAAAATTAGAATATCACAAAAAAGTTAATTTATGTTTCTACTTCAAGGGAAATAGAGAAACCTGTATATTGTATAAACTTATTACACACAGAGCGATAGATTTCAGGCGTCTTCTTCTTTTAGGGCATGTCCCCACTGCACGGGTTTTCGGCCGGTTTTTCAGGCGGTTTGCGGTTTTTCAGACCGTCTGAAAAACCGTCCGAAAATGAGCAATTGTGCTCTATGGAAAACCCGTGCAGCAGTCCCCACTGCATGGGTTTTCCGCCCGGCGGTTTTGACGCCGGCGGTCCGGCGGCAAAACATTGAACCTGCTCTATCTTCCGTGCGGTTTCCGGTCGGATGTTGTGCTGTCAATGGGAGGGGGGAGGGCTGTTCTCCACTCATCGCGGAGAAAAGCCGTCCCCCCCCGCGGTCATGGAGACGGGCGCAAAACAGGACAAATACCGGCCTATTTGTCCTGTGCCGTGTAAACGCGCCCTTAATGTGGATGATTATGGCTGACAGCTAATGAGAATACAGAATTCAATATATCAGAAAATTAAAATTGTGTATGAGACCAATTGAAAACATGAATTGCAGTACAGAAATGTTGGCCCACTGAAAGGTATGTACAATATATAGATACTTTATCAGGGCTCCTTTTTCATGAATTACTGCATCAATGCGGTGTGGCATGTAGGCGATCAGCCTGTGGCACTGCTAAAGAAGCCCAAGTTGCCTTGATATCATCCTTCAGCTCAGCTGCATTGTTGGCTCTGGTGTCTCCCATCATAGATTCTCCAATGGTACTTGACAATAGAAGCCATGTGGAGTGTCAGTGTGTGGCCAAACAGCGCTCACCTCGGAAACAACAGGCTGCTAAATACTTAAAGGGGTTGTCTCACTACATTGATTAATCTTTCAGTCCTGTTTTCTTGGTTTCATTTTGAATTCTTGGACGTGTTTACTGGCTTCTGTTAGGCTGCAGTAGAAGACAGGTCTGTAGCTATAGCAACCATTGCTGGCAGCCTATCAGGAGAGTTCAAACAAGTCTGTAGCTATAGTGACCTGAGGAGCTGATGCAGCCCATACAAGAAGGGATATCTCAGAATAATGGACAAATATTGCAAAATGACTTGTTTTTACAAGATCTTTAACATAAAAAATAGCAATCCTTGTAGTGAGACTACCTCTTTAAGGGCGACAAGTATGAATTTTAATACATATTATTTTTTTTTACTTGGCACCAACATTCCAGTTCTAAATAGATATAGAAGAGTGTAGAATACGACAGTATGAAGATTTTTGGCGCATTACATAGAGTTTAATGCGCCAAACTTCTCTCAAAGTTCAGCGCATTATACTCTATGGCCATACAAAGTTTGAGCTTTGAGAGACATATGAAGGAAGGCGCTTCAAAGTGAATTATTGCATCTCGTATTCAGTGTATAATGCGCCTGACTGCATGAAAGTGGTGTTTGTGTGATTAAAAATGGTGTCTAAAGTTCAATGCGCTTCGCCTGTGTGTTTGGCGCATAACAAAACTTTGACGCATTAGTAATGCGCCAAACATGTGCAAAGGCTATAGACAGGCTGGAATTAAAAGAAAAGTTACTAGAAAAGCATGTCAGTGAATAGAAACTATTGAACTGATATTAATTGGTGGACAATCGGTTCCAGCAAGACCTGTGCTGTGCTGGCTCTTGCTGTATGTAGATTAAAGGATGAGAGCAGCAAAAGTACATTTCAAATTTAATATAGTAAAAATAAAAAAAATCAGAGCACCTTGAGTGGGTTATTTAATGTAAAATTAGTTTTAGAGTCTATGAATTTTAATTACTTTTTGCAGCAGGTATTTTTGGATATTATATATGTTTATATTAATTTTCTATGACAACATTTTTAAATTTAAATAATTTAATTTTATACAGTTTGATAATAATCAGAAATTACTTTTTATAATTGTACTGGTGTAAGTTGAGAAATAAGAGACATTTTTTGCCCTAACAGCACATCTAGCTCCATTTCGACTCCTCAGGCTCAGGCAGATCACATTGAAATAAATCAGTCTATTTAAGCAATAATGTGCTTAGTCTTGCCAACCTGCATTCATATATGTGTCTAATATTACGAGTGTGGTGTGACACGCCCCAAATATTAGGCGCATTAAAAAGTGTCGAGTCTTGCAAACAATGCACCTAACACATTTCTATACATCTCAGCCCGCTTACTTTTGGCACATTTTACGCCAGAAAAGGGTGACAAACCCTTTCATACCGGTTTCCCTTACTGTCGTATTCTACACTCCTCTATATCTCTTTAGAAATGGAGTGCTGGCGCCAAGTAAAAAAAAAAAGACGCATTCGAATTCATACACGTTGTCCCCAGGGTGACCTTATGAATTCTCATATGCCTTTTTTTGCCGCATATTGCCAAAATTTGATGCGGAACTGTAATACAAAATTTGGCGCATTACGTAGAGCTTAATACGGCAGACTTTGTATGGGGATAGAGTGTAATGCGCCGAACGTTGAGATAAGTTTGGCGCATTAAGCTCTATGTAATGTGCCAAAAATCACCATACTGTCGTACTATACAATCTAATATATCTATTTAGAACTGGGTTTTTGGTGCCAATTAAAAAAAAAAAAAAAAAAAAACTCATTCGAATTTATACATGTCGCCCTTAGTGCTCACTTGAGATAACCAGCTGAAAGGTGTGCCGAGCCCCTCTGTTACAAGTCCGCTGCCATGCAGGTCCGTATCAGTTGATATAGCAGTATTATTTGTTATTTTGGTGCTTCTATAATGTTAGTGTACAGTTATCCATGACTGAAAATGGGATTGCATGCCCGATATGGTGTGTATATACTCAAATATAATTCATCATCCTGTGTTGATGTTGTATTTTCCATGTTTAAGAGAGTGGCAAGCCCAAGTGAAAAAAAATTCACTACAACAGCATGATTATCTTTAGCAATCTGAATGGGGAAATATTGTATCCAGGATGGTAGGGTTTATATGCCAGAGCTGCTTTATAGTTTCAATCCAATAATGCTCCTGTGCTCCCTGCTCTGAGACCTATTTATTCTGCAGTCCTGCTTCTAATCCCCCAAACAACATCAAAGGTGGTGTTCCCATTTGGCTGTTTTTACTCTTCACAGCCTTTTCAGGCTCATAATTTCTATGCAGGCTGTAGTTGGGTTTACAGCAATGAATGATGTTTGAGCTCTGATAGCTCTTATTCTTAGCTTAGCTGTTACAGGGGCATTACTTATTATAGAGGTGTGCTTGTGGGGACGGGTGGGGGTGGTTTTGAAAAACAATGACACTGACCAAGCAGGAGGTATGGCTATAATTTGAGCTAACAGAGCTTTATTTGTCAAGACAGGAAGCTCCTCGTGAGATAGAAAAACTTATATGACACACTGTTAGCTGCTCTGTTATTTTTTGGGTACTTACTGATAAATGTGCCTGCACACCTGACAGGATGGACTATGGTGTATCCTATGTCTGTAACTCAAAGGATTTAAGTTTTTCTCAGTAGTAAGATTATATCAAAGAGCTCTATCCTGCTGATAAACACAGCATGGAGTGACATCATCACCCTGGCCAGTGCTAGAAGAGAAAGAGGGGGTTTGCAACCGAGTGAAGCTTGTGTAAACAAGCAGTAGATAAAAACTGCTCTAACTCTAAAATGAAGTAGAATTCAAACAGCAATATATTTGATAATAGTTTTTATTTATCTTTGCCTATATGTTTAAAGGTAATCAATGTAGTGAGAAAACCCCTTTAAGGGTACAGTGGGGAAAAAAAGTATTTTGTCAGCCACCAATTGTGCAAGTTCTCCCACTTAAAAAAGATGAGAGAGGCCTGTAATTGACATTATAGGTAGACCTCAACTAAGAGAGACAATTTATTTGCAAATTATGGTGGAAAATAAGTATTTGGTCAATAACAAAAGTTCATCTCAATACTTTGTTACACATCCTTTGTTGGCAATGACAGAGGTCAAACTTTTTCTGTAAGTCTTCGCAAGGTTGGCACACACTGTTGCTGGTATGTTGGCCCATTTTTCCATGCAGAACTCATCTAGAGCAGTGATGCTTTGGGGCTGTCGCTGGGCAACATGGACTTTCAACTCCCTCCAAAGGTTTTCTATGGGGTTGAGATCTGGAGACTGGCTAGGCCACTCCAGGAACTTGAAATGCTTCTTACGAAGCCAGTCCTTCGTTGCCCTGGCGGTGTGCTTGTGATTATTGTCATGCTGAAAGACACAGCCATGTTTCCTCTTCAATGCCCTTGCTGATGAAAGGAGGTTTGCACTCAAAATCTCACAATACATGGCCCCATTCATTCTTTCATGTACACGGATCACTCGTCCTGGTCCCTTTGCAGAGAGACAGCCCCAAAGCATGATGTTGCCACCCCCATGCTTCACAGTAGGTATGGTGTTCTTTGGATGCAACTCAGCATTCTCTCTCCTCCAAACACGATGAGTTGTGTTTCTCCCAAACAGTTCTACCTTGGTTTCATCTGACCATATGACATTCTCCCAATACTCTTCTGGATCATCCAAATGCTCTTTAGCAAGCTTCAGACTGGCCTGGACATGTACTGGCTTAAGCAGGGGGACATGTTTGGCACTGCAGGATCTGAGTCTCTGGCGGCATAGTGTGTTACTGATGGTAGGTTTTGTTACATTAGTCCCAGCTCTCTGCAGGTCATTCACTAGGTCCCCCTGTGTGGTTCTGGGATTTTTGCTCACCATTCTAGTGATCATTTTGACCCCACGGGGTGAGATCTTGCATGGAGCCACAGATCGAGGGATATTATCAGTGGTCTTTTATTTCTTCCATTTTCTAATTATTGCTCCCACAGTTAATTTTTTCACACCAACCTGCTTGGCTATTGCAGATTAAGTATCCCCAGCCTGGTGTAGGGCTACAATTTTGTTTCTAGTGTCCTTCAACAGCTCTTTGGTCTTCACCATAGTGGAGTTTGGAGTGTGACTGTTTGAGGTTGTGGACAGGTCTCTTTTATACTGATAAGAAGTTCAAACAGGTGCGAATACTACAGGTAATGAGTGGAGGACAGAAGAGCCTCTTAAAGAAGAAATTACAGGTCTGTGAGAGCCAGAAATCTTGCTTGTTTGTAGGTGACCAAATACTTATTTTCCACCCTAATTTTAAAAAAATTATTTCCAAATCAGACAATGTGATTTTTGGGATTTGTTTTCTCATTTTGAGGTCGACCTATGATGTCAATTACAGGTTTCTCTCATCTTTTTAAGTGGGAGAACTTGCACAATTGGTGGCTGACTAAATACTTTTTTTCCCCCACTGAACATGTGTGTTTCTTATGTATACCGACTTTACGCTAACTTATATCTCATCTAAGCAAATAAATAAAGATGTACATTGTTGGTTCGCTATAATGTTCAAGCTTCAACAATAACTCTGCTTTTTTGTTGTTTTATAATAAATCTAGGGATTTTCTCTTTCAGGGCTAGTTAAACCTTGTTTTGTGTAACATCACATGTAGAGAACAGGTTTTTCTGAGATAAGAGTACAGGCAGGAATGTAAAGCAATACCAGCAAAAGTACATGAAGTAGCCAAGGTTTCTTTTAGGTCAAACCTAGAGATTAGTCAGACAGCAGTAAGAAAATTCTAGTAAGTACATAATCAAGCTGTTTTCTGGAGGGAATGTAGGAGAGGAACACGCAAGAGAAGGAGGATAATGAAAAGCTTTCATATATGTAAATAGATAATCAACAAATGAGGGATTAGCCATTTTTATTAAAATCCACGGGTGATGATCCCACTTCTCACAGAAAAATTAAGTTTTTAAATTCAGAAAAATGAATAGAAAACAGTGTTTATGGAAGCACTAATAAACGACAAAGTTTTGTGATGCAATGGTGTTTCCAGACAATGAAAATCAGTAACATTTTGTCTTGTAGAGTAGATAACCGGAGTAAACAGGTGCGGGTCAGATATATTTTGCACTAAACTTTCTTTTGTTCAGTGCAACATTTCAGTAACTTTACTTGCAGTCCTATGTAAAACTTTTTGTACTATAACACCACAAATTCACCTCTGTTACATTTGTACTGCTTTCTAATGTTTAATCAAATTGTTCATATTTTTTCTTTCCTAAATGATGGTTTATAGCTGATAAGGAAGATCAGAGGTTAAACACAAATGTAATACTTATTGAGCAAATATATGGATTAACAAGTAGAAATATTTTATGTTTCTATCTCAGCTGTAATGATCGAGCCTCTGTTTTGCCTACATCATGCCTTTGACCCTGGGGGCTGCTGTACTAGAGGTTCAGTCAGGTTCAGCCTTCCAGTAGGGCAGCAGTTAATCTGGCCTCAGCACTTGCAGCTGCTGCCCATTACCCTGTCTGGCTGGCTTTAAAAACTAGTCACTGCTTCCAGACAAGATCTGAGTTTCTTTTGTGCATGTTGGACTTTCTGCCCTGTCTTTCTGGCCATCTACATTCCTGTTCTTTGTTTCTGTATACCTCCTGGTCTAAGCCTGCAGTTCCTCAGTTGTTCCTCCGGGTCCAAGCCTGGAGTTCCTCAGTTGTCCCTCCAGGTCATAGCCTGCCGTTCATCAGGTTTTATTCTTCGTCCTAGCCTGCAGTTCTTCGGTTGTTCCTCTTGGTGCAAGCCTGCTCACCTGTTTGTTTTGAACTCTTTGCCCCTCACATCCTTCACAACCGCTAGGATCAACTCCTTTTTCAGGGACTGTTTGCATTTTTGTTTGGTTTACATCCATCTTGCACTAAAGCCCGTTTGAAAACATTAAACTCAGCTATACACTTTGAGGACAGTTTTGTAGGAGGCAATTAATCTTTTAATATTTTTTTTAAATAATCACAGTAACTTTCATAACAATAGTAATAATAATAATAACAACAACAATAATAATAATTATAATAAAGGCAATCCATTTGTTTGGCTGTGTTCACATATATTGCACAAATATAAGCAACCTATTAAAGAGGTAATTTAAAGGAGTTGTCTCACGACTGGATTTCATCCTACCTTGGTGCTGTCCTAAGAGCTGTAGTTTTGAAATCATGGGCGGGAGCACTGGCTTCCTGGAGTCCTCTCCCCCCTCCCTTCATCTAGTGACGTCATGCTGCTGCGCTCGCTCCCGATGCTAACAGCATTGGAAGGGGAGAACATATCTCAGATCACAGAGTTCTCTTTCCCTGCTGCTCACCATTCAATAGTATCCACCGTGTACACAGCACATATTTCTCTCCCCATACATCCATACATGACCGGGCCAGGGGTTCCCAGCACAGGAATTGAGCAGGGGGGAAGAGATTCAAAATAATCTCTGATGTGTTTGTATTTGCATGGAGTTATCTCAGTGCTACATCTGTCTGTGTCTGCTTAATTACTATTCACTGACTGTTGACTATTTCCTGCCTGAATCATTCACTTCAGCAGTGAAGCTGGTTAGGTAAACAGGAGAGTGAATGCTAATTAGGCAGACTCAGAGCTGAATGACTTGGGCAGGAAATAGTTAACAGCAGTGAATAATAATTAGGCTGAGACACAGATAAGGCAGCAGAGGAACTGACAGGGGCTGCTAGTATGCCTGCTCTAAATCACTGAGCTGTGCCGCAGGCAGAGCGAGGACAGAGAGAGAAAGGACAGGAGATAGTTAAACTTGTGTGCTTGCGACCTGTTGTGATAAGATGCCGGAGATACAGCCTATCAGGGAGAACAAGCAGGTCGGTGACTATAGAGACCTCAGCAGCCTCTGAAGCCACTAAAAACAAGTTATCTAGAAATCAGTAGGAGATTTGTTATTGACATATATTGCAAACGTGCTTGTTTTTTGAAGATCTTTAATTTGAATGACAATCTTTGTAGTGAGACAACCCCTTTAATGAATCATTTTGATACCAATGTTCCTGAGAGTTTGGTAATGGATGTTGAAAGTGCTTTACAGCATCTCTAGTATAAGAAAATACCTTTTCATCCTGTCTTGCTTCCTTGTGTCCCGCCTTGTAGTTGCTACCTGTCTGTGCTGCCGAGTTAGGAGATGAGGACAGAATCAGTCTCCTTCCTTTCTGGCAGCTCCCAATGCAGTTCCTTCTTAGTTCCCATGCAGGAATCTTCTCAGCTATATAGACATGTTACTGTAAAGGCTCTTCTCCTTCAGGACAGTAAAGCTACAGTTGAAAGCAGAAGTTTACATACACTGTATAAAAAGACACATATGCAGGTTTTTCTCATTATCTGACATGAAATAAGAATAAACCTTCCCTGTTTTAGGTAATTTAGGAACCAAAATTATTTATATTTGCCAAATGGCAGAATAATGAGAGAAAGATAATTTCTTAAGGCATTTTTATTACTTTCTGCAAAGTCAAAAGTTTACATAAATTTCATTAGTATTTGGTAGCATTGCCCATAAACTGTATGACTTGGGTCAAACATTTTGGATATCCAAGCTTCACACAATAGTTGGTAGGAATTTTGGCCCATTCCTCCTGACAGAACTGGTGTAACTGAGCCATGTTTGTAGGTCGCCTTGCTTGCACCTGCCTTTTCAGCTTTGCCCATATATTTTCTTATTCAAAATGGATTTTATTGAAAAAAGGATAAATTTGTTACAAGCATTAAAATCGGCAAGTAGACAGAAAATGCACATAATGAATTACAATCCAGACTATGAGGTGATCTTCACAAGGTCGGGATACATACAGAGCTTATTGACAAGTATGTCATGGCAAAAATAAAACCTAACATTCCAATCTACAAGTTCGGATGTGGATCAGATAAGGCTGTGAATATATTCTAAGCAAGTGCAAGTCCCAGAGGACCCGGTACCTATTACTCACCCAGGGACTGACATGACATATCCTTAACACAATCATAATCCTTTTTCAAAAAGAACAAAAATAGAAAAATAGAACAGGTTCTCCGGTCCAGCCCCGCCTGCCCCAAGCCACCCCCAAAACAAGAACTACCAACCAATAAGGGTGTCAGCAGGGTGCAAGTTAGCCAGCAGTTCGGTACTGATCCATGCGGAAAAAGGTCAACCATTCATTCCAAGTCTGCAGGTGTTTCATGACGAGAGAGTGAGAATTTGCACAAAACTGATGGCCGCAGCGTCTGAATGACTGGAAAGCGATTCCGCGCGCCGTTTTTCAGCCTGATCGGGACATCAGCGATAAGATCGCTGAGTCCCGATGGGCTAAGATGGCAGCGCAGAGCCTTGTGAAGGCTCTGATCGCTGCCATGTTCATGTTTGCCCCACTTCCGGACGCAGACAGGAAGTGGGGAAACCGCCATCTTTGTACACCCTAATGCATTGCCTATGCAATGCATTAGGCTGTATTAACGATCGCGCCCCCTAGTGGTGAAGCGCCATAGGGGGACTAAATGTTAAAGTAAAAAAAAAAATAAAGTTTTAAAGTACAAAAAGAAAAAAAAAGTATTAAAAGTTCAAATCACCCCCCTTTCCCCATTTTACAAATAAAACCAATAAAATAATAAAAAAGTTACACATATTTGGTATTGCCGAGTCCGAAAAAGTCCGATCTATAAAAATATAATATAATTTATCCCGTACGCTGAACACTGTAGAAGAAAAAAAATTCCAAATGGCAAAATTGCGTATTTTTGGTCATTTCAAATACAAATTGGAATAAAATTGATCAAAAAAGTTGCATCCATTTCAAATTACTAGCATTAAAAAGTACACTACCCCCTGCAAAAAAGCCCCCTCACTGACTCCGTAGGTGTCTGTACAAAAAAGTTATTGGTCGCACAAAACGCCGTCGCTTCGCAAATTTCATAAATAGAAAATGTTTGGAATTTTTTTTTACGGTACCAAAACATAACGGAGACCCTACATGTTTGGTATTGCCGGATGCGTATCAACCTGTAGAATACAGAAAATACATCATTTTTACCAAAGAATAAACTTCTTAAAATCAAACCTCCCGCAAACATGGCGCAAGTACTTTTTTTCACATTTTGCCCCACTTAGAATTTTTTTGCCATTCCCTAGTATATTCTATAGTAATATGAATAACACCACTAGAAAGTACAACTTGTCCCACAAAAGAAAAGCCCTCATATGTCTATGTAGGTGGAAAAATAAAAAAGTTATGGCTTTCAGAAGGCAAAGAGGACAAACATTTTGAGCCATATTATTATGACCGTCAATCAGGAAGGGGTTAAATCTTGAAAATTGAGGTAACACCATGTCACCTACCAGTTCATGAAAAGATTTTAGTGAGTTCAGGGAGCGCACACTACCAAATATCGCAGCAGACGCCTCATTACCCTGCAGACGAACGAGAGCTAAGGATAAGTTTTCAGGGACTCCGGGATTACCTGTTATAGGTGTGAACTGACCTCTCGGTCTAAATAAGGACATTTTAGAGGAGAGCGCCCTGAAAACCTGAACTGAGGTGCGGGCTACTAAGGGGACGTTATGTAGGAGTCTTTTTGGTAGGAATTGCGGCGTCAGAGATGGTAAGGCCGCCGTAGGAGCCCCATAAATCAACTTCTCTAACTGAACCCAGAGTTTTATGTGGGCATTGTGAAAAGAGTCCAGGGTTCGCACCATGATCGAGGCCAAATAGTATAAGTGGAGATCAGGGAGCGCAAGGCCACCCTCTGCCTTAGGTCTAGTGAGTACTGAGTGCGCTAGCCTGGGATGTTTTCGTGCCCACACGAATTCCGATACTAACTTGCGTAGGGCCATAAAATAGGTTTTCGGGAGCAGGATAGGTACAGTTTGGAATAAATAGAGGAGGCATGGGAGAACATTCATTTTAATTATATTTATACACCCAATTCAAGAGAAATCTCTCTTGTCCCACTTTGATAAGTCACGGCTAATAGTAGTGAATAGTGGTGATAAGTTAAGGTCAAAAAATTTTTCGGGGTTGGCCAGAATTTTAACGCCCAATTAGGTGAAAGAAGTAATGGCCCATGCAAATGGAAGGCAGATTTCAAGCGTCGGAGGGTGGGATCAGGGAGGTTTAGACTAAGTGCCCCTTTTTGACAGTTTCCCTTTGGTACTTAGGGAACCAAATTCCTGCAACGCTCGAAGTACGGCTGGGAGAGAGTCTAAGGGGTGTGAGAGATAAAGGAACAGATCATCTGCAAATGCCGAGCATTTTATATGTTGATTAGCAATCTGGATGCCGTGAATAGCACTATCTGACCATACAGCTTGCATTAGGTGTTCCATAATTAGGATATACAGTAAGGGAGATAGAGGGCTCCCTTGTGGACCATTGCTTATCTAAATGGTTGTGATAAGGACATTTATTCGAATTTGTCTGAGGAGATTGGTAGAGTGTGAAGATCCTATTCACCATTGCCGAACCCATTCCATCGTTCAGAACCACTCATAAAGGACCAGTTACGCGTGAAGCCTTTTGGGCATCTAGGGGAAAGGAGGACACAAGGGGTTTTTGAGGCCCTAATGTGTTGGATAAGGGAAAATGTTTTCAAGGTGTTGTCTCTCGCCTCTCTGGAGGGAACGAAGCCGACCTGGTCAAGGTGGATAAGAGAGCTCAGGAGTGGACTAAGTCGCATTGCGATCATTTTGGCGAAAAGCTTGGCATCCGCATTAATGACAGAAATAGGGCGATAGCTTTGACATAGGGTCGGATCCTTTCCCTCTTTAGGGACTGTAAGCACTCGCTTAGCGCTTGGACGCCATCTTGGACCATCCTGGAGGTATTTAGCTCTCGGATCCCGTCTTTGGTAACGGATAATGGCACTCCAACCAGGCTTCAGTTGAATTGCCTCAGCCAGTTTTATTTAGGCAAGTAGACATATACGAAAACAAACAAATAAATCTCGGCCGTCTGGCCATAACTATACAAATGTAGAGACCTCTCAACGGGTGGCCTCGCTTCGGCGAGCACCATCAACACTTTACCACGCTGGGGTAGGCTCTTTCCAAGCTCCGGGGGGGACCAGAGCCTCTTCCAGCTCCGCCACTGCTCCTCTCAGGCACAGACCAGCCCCGATCCCTAGAGAGACAGGCTTTTTATAGGCCTGAAACCTGGAACCAAACCTGGCCTGGAACGTGGGGACGGCTCCCACCCAACGCTGTGACCGTCCGGAAGGAACCCATCAAAAGCCGCATGCAGCCATCCTATTTTACACATGTCAGTAACCTATGGTTAGACGCCAATCGTTGCATTCCCCACGAAACAGGTTTCGTGGCACGTCGGTAGCAGATCTACTGCTGTACGACTATGGGCAAATCTGCGACCATCTGAGGTCGGTCGGCCCCATACCCCCCCCGTTTGATGAAGGCCGCAGGTCTTTCTCACCATGAACAACCTTTCCTCCGGGGTCAAAACACTTACACAGTGGAGCCCTCTCACACCATTCCTGTGAATCTTCATCCGTAAGGGGCGACACCACATATAGCTCAGCTGTAGGCTCATCCCATGCATTCATCCCACCATGAGAAGCCGACAGGTCATAGCCACTTACCACCAGTGGCACAACCCATGCACGCTCTGCAAAAAGTAAACAGCAAACATGCTCAGCAACATCACCAACCTCATCACTGATCTTGTGAAACCGACTTACTGCACTAAAATATGGAGACCTTTCCTCCATATCCTCTGTAACTCTCTCCAAGGGAGAACTCTCAGTATACCTGCTAGTTACCTCTGGGGCACTGCTGACAACAGCTACATATAGGAAACCCTTGCCATTTACCTCAGTTTCCTTACTGGGGGTTTCCTTACCCTCTGAGGGGTCAAACACACTGACCTGCCCCTCACTAGCGCTTGAGCCTACATCCCCCTCCTCTGGGTATAGCGGCTCACATTTTCCCTCACTACCATCACTGCAGTCTCTCTGACCACTGCAGTAAAAGCTACTACATATATAGCCACCACTGGGGCATGTGACTTCAGGTGCACTACCGGTCTCAGCACGATCTTGCTCTTCAATCCATGCAGGGTCACAATATGGATTTTCATCACAGATCCCCTTCTCTGTAATACACTGATCAGGACTGCACACAAAATCTGCCTTGGCACACGTTTCATTTAAACAGGATTTTCCATCACTCCCATCTGAGTAATCACCAACATTACACTGTAGCAATGACACACTACATCGTCCACTCCACCACTGAAATGGAGACTCTTCACAGAGGGTTTTGTCACTAACTAGCACACTCATACTCCTAGTCTCCTCATACATAGCCACAGCACCCTCATTTCCAGGGTTTGACTACCCCCTTCCAGGCAATGCACCAGCCGTGCTCACACCAGGCAACTCCATCACCTTTTCCCCACCAGCAGAGCGCACCTGATTGCTACTGGCAACCACATCCGCTCCATGGGGAACTGTATTGGCAGCACCAGTCTCAGAATTGCTATCAATCCCCAGACATAACACACCTGCACACATTGTGCTATTACCAGCCACAACCTCTAGGGGCGCACCTGTAACTTGCACGTTATCATCCCGTACACACAGTGCGCTGGGGTCATGGGTACAGACATTTACGGACTGGAAACCAGACACTTCACACACCGCTGCCTGGCACTCATACTCACAAGCTTTTCCAGCAGGAGATGCAGTGGAAACCTCGTTGCTATCGGCAACCACAGTAGATCCACCTGAAACTGTAGTGGTAGCACATTTCTCCAGATGGGCATCCCCCACAAAACACTCATCCTCTGCAATGCTCCCAGTACTGTTAGCCACGCTCTCTAGGGGCACATTTGAGCTTGTCTGCTCTATCGCTGCGACAGGTATGTCTGCAGAAGCAAACTCACACACTGCAGCTACTGCACACATAGCCCTGACAGCCATGACCTCCAGGGGCAGACCTGAGCTGCTCTCTGCCACTTGTTCACACAGGGATGCAGTAACTGGAGCTAACTTTGTAACACAGCCAACATCCCCCTGCTCAGGCTTTGGGACCAGGTCATGGATCACATGCATAGTATTGGTAACCCAGGAAGTAATACTGGAGTGACCATCTCCCACAGGCAACACAGCATGTACTGCACCTAGTCCATCAGACTTTATCAGTCCATTTATTACAGTCCTGCCACTGCTCTCTGGACTCTTCTGGCTTGGCAGCATATCTGGACTTCCATTTAGCCCAGCCAAGTCCTCACATAAATTATGCATATAACTGACAGTCCCAACACCGGTGTCACACACAACAGGAACAGTCTTACCGGGGTCTTGGTGTATTTTGGCCATCTCTGGCTGACTGTCCATGCCAAGCAGGAGTGGGACTCCACCCACCTGGAACTCCTGGGCTTGCACCTGCAACCTTTCTGGCCTCTTCCTCCTGAGAGGGCAGTAAGGAGCACATCTCACTGCTCTGTGGCACCTCCAACACGGCTCCCTCTGCTGGAGAATGGTAGCAGGCTCCTGCTGATGAACGTGGTTGCCCACGGCGACAGCCACCTCCACACCTCTGGACGACTCTGTTCTCCTGGGACTTGGAACCCAGGGCCTCTTGGCAACTGGACAGCCTCTCCAGCACATTTCCACCTGAAGGCATCCATTGCACCATTCTGCTTGGTTATCCACGGCAGCCGTCTTTCCCAGCTTGGACTCTGCACCTCCAGCTAGCAAGGCTGCTTGTATTGTGGTGAGTCCATTATCCTCAGACCGCTGACTCTGGTTAATCATGATTCTTAGTGCATGCTGGTCCGCCTCAAATTGTGCCTGGAGCTTCTCATTATTTTCTTGCTGCTTGGCAGTGGCCTGCATCATCTGGGTGAGCAGCTCCTCCATGGCAAACAAAAAATTTCACCAATGGCAACAGTCACTATAACTCCAAAAAAACAGTGCCCAAACAGTCTCTGTACTGGGGTGCGTCCCCTGACTCTCCAGAGACACGCTCCTGTGCACTGAGGCAGCCTTCCCCCACAGTAAACGGGTGTGTCTCCTTTTCTCAGACTCCTTGCTCAACAGAGCTAGCTTGCAGGAGTCCCATGTAAACAGTAGCAGTCCTATGCAAACTGCAGCATTTCTCTGCAAACCTTTATGCACACGTCAGCTTGTGCCCATCTTATGTAGTGCGCCAATCTTGCTGGTTAGTGCCAATAATGCCCGCATCCTCCACCAATTGTAAGCACTCGCTTAGCGCTTGGACGCCATCTTGGACCATCCTGGGGGTATTTAGCTCTCGGATCGCCGTCTTTGGTAAACGGATAATGGCACTCCAACACAGGCTTCAGTTGAATCTGGCCCAGCCAGTTTTATTTAGGCACAGTAGACATATACCGAAAACAAAACAAATAAAATCCTCGGCCGTCTGGCCACTAACTATACAAATGTAGAGACCCTCTCTAACAGTGGCCTCGGCCTATCGGCGAGCACCATCAACACTTTACCCACGCTGGGGTCAGGCTTCTTTCCAAGCCTCAGGGGGGACCAGAGCCTCTCTCCAGCTCCGCCACTGCTCCACTCTCAGGCAGCAGACCACGCCCCCCGATCACCTAGAGAGACAGGCTTTTTATAGGCCTGGTAAATCCTGGAACCGAACCTGGCCTGGAACGTGGGGACGGCCTCCCACCCAACGCTGTGACCGTCCCGGGAAAAGCAACCCATCAAAAACCGCATAGCAGCCATCCTAGTTACACATGTCAGTAACATTGTTACTGACGCCAAATGGTTGCCTTCCCCCACCGAAACCAGGTTTTCGGTGGCACGTCGGTAGCAGATCTCCTGCTGTACGCCACCTATTGGCAGAATCCTGCGACCGTCTGAGGTCGGTCGGCCACAGGACACAGTGATGAATGCTTTCAAGAAAGCCATATCGAAGTGATAATCTGAGGAAGCCGCAGTAAATGCCTTAAGTAAAGAAGCGGAAAAGGAGTCTTTCAGAGTTTTATAAAAATGTGCCGTATAGCGATCAGGGCTCGGACTCTTCCGAGTCGGTAGAGTGGAGATAGCTCTGAGAAGTTCCTCAGTTGAGAAAGGCTCCTCCAGAGAGGCAAGAGACTGAGGGTCAAGCAGGGGCAGGGCTGTACGCGAGAGGTATTCCTGAAGGGATCTATGATAGAACCCAGAGTCCAGAGGGGTCTCAGGAGGAGTAAAATTGTATAGTTCAGTGTAGTAATTGTTAAAGACTTTCAGGATGTCTTCAGTTATATGTACAAGTTGGCCATTCAGATTTTTATTAGACGGAATAAATAGAGAAGCCCTTCTCTCGCGAAGTGCCTGGGCCAGAAACCGTCCTGGCTTATTGTTCCATGCATAGAATGAGCCTGCACAGATTTGACAGTATCTCTGATGTTGTTGGTCCATCAAACGACATACCTCATGCCGCACTTGCGTAAGATCTCGCAGATCTGTTTCTGAGCCGGAAGCTTTATGTACTGACTCAAGAAGATGCAGTTGCGAGAGAAGGGCCTGCAACTTGTGTGACTTCTCTCTCTTCAATCTGGCGCCGTGTTTTATAAGCACGCCTCTCAAAACGCACTTAAGAGCCTCCCACTGGGTCTGTGGAGAGGTAGGGTCTTCTGCGTGCTCAGAGCAAAACAATTCCACAGCATTATTGAGCTCTGAGAGACCGAGGGAATCAGATAGAAGAGATTCGTTTAATTTCCAAGAAAAAGTCGGCCTACTACTATGTGGAAGGCGAAGATCACAATGTATTGGGGCATTGTCAGAGTTCAGAATGTTTCCAATCGTGGCACTGCAAACCGAAGGGAGGAGTGAATGATGTTTCATAGTTTCATAGTTTCTTAGTTTGTAAGGCTAAAAAAAGACAAGTCGTCCATCTAGTTCAGCCTGTTGTGCTAAGTTGTTGATCCAGAGGAAGGCAAAAAAAACCCCAATGAGGTAGAAGCCAATTGTCCTCATTTTAGGGAAAAATTCCTTCCTGACTCCAATCTGGCAATCAGAATAATCCCTGTGAAAGGATATAGTCAATACGGCTATATGAGCCGTGGGGGAATGAAAAAAAAAGTATAGTCTCGATCCTCCGGGTGAAGTAATCTCCACACGTCTACAAGCTGCATTTCATGAATCATTTTTCGGATCCTATTAAGTGAACGCAGGGGGAGTGTGGAACGGCCATTTGAGTTATCTTGCAACGGGTTTAGAGTAAGGTTAAAATCACTGCAAGTTGTCCGGTGTTGGGGGCATATATGTTAGCAATCGTAAACTTATGCCCTTGAATATTACATTTAATGAACAGGGCCCTAACATCGCCATCTAGGAGAACTTCAACACTCTGGACCGGCAAAGATTTGTGGAAGAAGATTGCGACCCCTTTTGATTTGGCCAGGAAATTGCTGCTATGGTACCAGACAGGGAAGTACCTGTTTCGAAAGGGCTGGATGTGGGCGTTTAACAGGTGGGTCTCTTGGATGCAGACAATGTGGGACCTCTGCTTATGAAGATTATAAAGAATTTGAGAGCGCTTCGTGGGTACATTGAATCCCTTCACATTAAGTGAGGTCACTCGGAGGTTAGCCATCAGGAGGCAATGTGGGCATTTCAGGAGAGGAGGACCCGAGAAGAGAAGCCAGGGGACGAGTGGAGACCGACCGGAGAAAACTATAGCAAATAAACCGGAACCATAACAGTATGATAAAGACAAAAGGCCTATAAAGATCAGGCCAAACACTTCAAAAGCCACAACAGAGCATGAAAAGGCCATTATGTATTGGGGACAAATAGAAACGTTATCAGAAGACAACATTAAAAAGGTGAAGAGCAAAGAGTATCAAGTACGGAGACATCTCAGGGCAGAAAAAAAAATCTCAGCTGGACAGTTGGAGCAATGGTCAGGCCCCGTCAATGTGGTGAGACCAGAACACCAACTGTGGGCAGAGTAAAAGAGCCAGAAACCACATTATGTGATAAAATATCCCACTGTGGTTGTGCACAACAATGAGCAACTTAAACCTTCATCAAAATAAAAATAAACAAAAAGATAAAAGGGGGGAGAGAAAAAGAGAAAAGAAAGAGAAAAAAGAAAAAAGAAAAAAAAGGGAGGGGGAGGGAGTACGAGATAGAAGGCAGTTACAGCAGGCAAGACAAAAGATTCTTGTCAACAGGAGGAAAGAAAGAAAAGGGGCACAGGACAAATGCATCAAACTACTAATTTTGGACCTATCTCAAGGAACAACAGTCTCATGGATCAACGGTGAGGGTGTCTCTTGGGTGGAAAACGCTCCAGGCTACCAGGGCGCCGTCGGGATCGTTGAGGCTTGGGTGCTTTGGATGAAGAGGGATTGGACTGCAGAACCTGAGAGGATCCAGACCGAGGGATGGGGTCCATTATCATAGCTGTGTGCAAATCCAGAAGAGCCACTTCAGGAAGATCCAAAGATGAGAGGAAATCCAGAAGATCCGCTGGGGATCGGAAGGACACAAGCTTGTCTTTGTGGCAAACCTGGATAGAAAATGGGAAGCCCCATCTGTAGGGGATACCCCTTGCTTGGAGAAGAGCTAAAAGGGGTTTGACTGCCGAGCGCATTTGAAGAGTTCTTCTAGAGAGCTCTGGGAAGAGGCTCAATGTCATTCCCTCACAGATCACGGTTTGCATAATGCGCACTTTCCTCATTATTTCTTCTTTGATCGTAAAGTGGTGAATGCGACAAACGATGTCCCTGGGCCTCATGGCGTCTTGGCTTAGTGGTCGGCTCTATGAGCCCGATCAAAGGCGATCTCTGTTTCCTCTGGCCTGCTCAGGATGTAGTTAAACATCCTCGTTAGCGTTGGTATCAGATCAGCCGTCTTAATTGTTTCTGGTAGGCCCCGCACTCTAATGTTGTTTCTTCTATTACGGTTTTCTAAGTCGTCCATGTGATTGACGAGATGAGTATAACGGTCATGTTGCTCGGTAATAGAAGATTGCAGGGCTGAAATAGTGACACCCGTAGATGCCTGAGCGTCCTCCAATTGTTGGACCCTCCCTTGAAGAGCAGCGATGTCAGACTGAACAGGAACCAGATCTCGCCTCCAGGCATTTTGGAGATCATAGGCCAGTTGTTTCATATCAGATTTGGTGGGAAGCAGCGATAAAAGTGCTCGCAGCTCCGGGTGGGCTGCAATATTGTGTATCGCTTCCTCAGAGACTTGTGGCCTGAGAAGGGGCTTGAGAGCTGGCCTGACGACATGGCGGGGTCTCAACCAAGGGCACAGGCCTGATTGCTTGGCGAGCGGGACTGTCTCCCCATATAGATGAGTTGGGGCTGGAGTGCCACGAAGGACTGTGTTGTAGTATAGGCTGTTGTAAGAAGCGAACCACAGGGGCAACAATCATAGGTTCAGAGTTGTGCAGGCTCTCGGCAGAAGCTCGGGGCTCAAGGGCTGCAGCGAAGCCACTAGGTGGCTCCAAAGATAACTTCAGGTCAACCTGGTGAGTGGAAATGGAGGCCAGTGGGGATAGATGGTGAGAAGCCAGGGGAGCGTCCATGATAGCCCTCAGGGGTTGCAAAGGGGCCACAGAGCGACCCTCTACGGCTGCAGCCTGGTGATGGAGCCCTCATGGGGCATACACGGGTGGCGGAGATGAGGCCTCATGTGTTATTTCACACTGAAGTGGAGCAGAGAATGTGGTAACAGAAAGGAGAACATTCATGTCCTCCATGTCAAGACCGGGCCCCTCTGCAGCACAGTTGGTTGTGGAGCTAATCGGTGAAGTTAAGACAGGACTTGCTGCTGGCGGGAGTTGCGATGTAGAGGGGACCGCTGCCATTTTAGAGTCAAGAGTTGTCTGCCCCTAAGAAGTCATGGGAGAATGGCCAGCGGTGGAGAAAGCAGCGGCCTCTGCTATACAGCCAGAGGGCTGTGTTATGCACCCACCTCGTTCTCCAGTGCTTGTGTCCCAGGACCACTCACTTCTGGAGCGCCGAGAATCTGCAGGCGCCCGCTCTGCTTCTCGCTCCGATGTAACTGTCAGCTGCCGGGGCGCGTCACACACCCACAACTCCCGCGGGGGATGCGGAGCAAGACTGTTTGTCCCCAGAGGATGAGTCGGAGCAGGTGAGTGCAGGCAGGATGAGGATGACAGCTGGGTCCTGGTTTCATTAGCTGCCAAAGCAGGTTGCAGCGCTTTCCCCTTGCGGCACTGAGAAGATGGCGGGCAAGATGGCGCCTCTGTGTCCGAGACTTGGGAACCCAGCGAGTCCTCGGCAAGATCTGAGAGAGGCGCAAAATAGTTGGAGATGGGAAAATCTCCTGCTGTGACATCTTTGGAGGCTTTTGAAGACCTTTTCGCTCTTTTGCTGCTCATTTTGAGAGCTGGGAGAGGCTTTGATAGCTGGCCCTGGACAGAGCTCCTCACAGACTTGTCTGCACTCCTCACATAGCAGTACACACACCCCTGCCCATATATTTTCAATAGGATTGAGATCAAGGCTTTGTGATGGCCACTCCAAAACATTGATTTGGTTTTCCTTAAGTCACTTTGTAAACAGTTTGACAGTATACTTTGGGTCATTGTCCATTTGAACAACCCATTTCCGCCCAAACTTTAACTTCCTGGCTGATGTCTCGAGATGTTGCTTCAGTATTGCCACCTAATGTTCTTTCCTCATGATGCCATCTATTTTGTGAAGTGTGCCAGTCCCTCCTGCAGCAAAACAACCCCACAACATGATGCTGCTACCCCAGTGTTTCACAGTTGGGATGGTGTTCTTAGGCTTAGGCCGGCGCACACAGACAGACAGGCAGGCTTTTGAAAGAAGAGTGCATTGACCCTTCATTGAAACGGCTTTTTATTACCAGTTTTTGGCCAGTTTTTGGTGAAATATTACCTTGTTTTTTGTGCAGCCTGTACTTATATTAGGATACAGAACTTTTCTAGGAACTGCAGGTGTATTTGCTAGGTGGACAACGCACCGTTTATTCTCTGTACACGATTTAATTTAGTTTATGTCACTTTTGTGCAGCCCAGTTTTGTTCAAAGACCCACGTTGTACTTACAATAGGATACAAAACTTTTCTAGTCACCGCAGGTGTATTTCATAGGTGCAAAAACCACCTTTTATTATCCGTACACAATTTTAATTAGTTTTTTTTTTCACTTTGGCGGAGGCCATTTTTGTTGAAAGACCCATGTTGTACTTATATTACCATACAGAAATTTGCTAGTAATTGCTGTTGTATTTCATAGTTGCAAAAACCACCTATTATTATCAGTACACAATTTAATGACGTGTTTTTCCTTTTGGGGCAGTCAGTTTTGTTCAAAGACCCACTTTGTACTTACAATAGGATACAGAATTTCTAGTCAGCGCGGGTGTATTTCATAAGTGCAAAAAAACCCCCTTTTTTTTATCCGTACACAATTTAATTAGGTTTTTTTTCACTTTGGCGGAGACCATTTTTGTTGAAAGACCCATGTTGTACTTATATTACCATACAGAAATTTGCTAGTAATTGCTGTTGTATTTCATAGTTGCAAAAACCACCTATTATTATCAGTACAAAGTTTAATGACGTGTTTTTCACTTTGGCGCAGCTCAGTTTTGTTCAAAGACCCACTTTGTACTTACAATAGGATACAGAACTTTTCTAGTCACCGCAGGTGTATTTCATATGTGCAAAAAACACCTTTTATTATCCGTACACAATTTAATTAGGTTTTTTTCACTTTGGCGCAGGCCATTTTTGTTGAAAGACCCATCTTGTACTTATATTACCATACAGAAATTTGCTAGTAGTTGTTGTTGTATTTCATAGGTGCAAAAACCCCCTATTATTATCAGTACACAATTTAATTACATGTTTTTCACTTTTGCGCAGCTCAGTTTTGTTCAAAGACCCACTTTGTACTTACAATAGGATACAGAACTTTTCTAGTCACCGCGGGGGTATTTCATAGGTGCAAAAACCACTTTTTATTATCCGTACACAATTTAACTAGGTTTTTTTCACTTTGGCGCAGGACATTTTTGTTGAAAGACCCATGTTGTACTTATTTTACCATACAGAAATTTGCTAGTAATTGGTGTTGTATTTCATAGGTGCAAAAAACACCTTTTATTATCCGTACACAATTTAATTACGTGTTTTTCACTTTGGCACAGCTCGGTTTTGTTCAAAGACCCACTTTGTACTTACAATAGGATACAGAACTTTTCTAGTCACCGCGGGTGTATTTCATAAGTGCAAAAACCACCTTTTATTATCCGTATACATTTCAAATAAGTGTTTTTTTACTTTGGTGCGTCCCAGTTTTATTCAAAGAGTCACCTTGTACTTAAATTTGAATACAGAAATTCTGTAGTTACTGTTGGTGTATTTCATTGGTGCAAAAACCACCGTTTGTTATCCGTATAACTTTTAAATAGCTGTATTGCACGTTGTGCGGCCCTAGTTTTTTTCAAATAGCCACGTTGTACGACAATTCTCTAGCAACTGTTCTCGTTTGTCATTGTTGCAAAAAACACAATGTCTCATCCGTGTAACTTCTGAATAGTTTTATTGCGCTCGGTGAATCTCATTTTGCCGCAGATTGCGCACTTGTGTGATAGTTTGTTGAAAAACTATCAAATTTCCCAGTCCTACTGGGCAGTTGTAAATCCCTGGACTGAAGGAAGAACACTGTTAAATTTTGTCTAACGGTCTTCCCACCAGACCGCATTTTCACAGGTATTCGCTAGAAACCTTTCAGCTTCTAATCCTAGTTGGCTGTAGGAAATTAGAGGGATTTAAGAATAGCTGTGATTTGCAGTCTTTTAATAAGAGACTTTCAAAAACTCTTTAATACCTTCTTAAATTTTTATCTTTCTGAGCATGGAGCAAAATGCAGGTGGTAAGCGAGCAAAGAGGGGTGTAGGAGGTAGAGGTACGAGAGAAGTTGCTCCTTCCAGTGCTGGTGACAACACGCAAGCCAGCAGATCGTCGGTTGCAGGACCGTCAGGCCTGTCATCGCTGGGTCAGGGCCCTGTGAATCTCAGTAACGAACAGCGTCGCCAATCTGTTCTTCAGTGGTTAATGCAACCTGCATCCAGCAGTCTTACCTCCTCGTCCTCCCAGTCACGGCCACAAATGTTGTCATCAGCATCGTCAGCATCCGTCCAACATGAAGCGAAGGCAGCCCAAATGTCAACTCGTGTACCCGCCACTGTGGATAATCCATTTTCTGAAGACCTCTTTGATGAAAAAATGCGGTTGGGTTTAGAAGGCATGTTAAAAGATCAAGAGGCCAAATAGGATGATTTTGTCTGCTCTGACGCCCAGTTGCTGATGCCATCAGAGGAGGAGAAGGAAGCCGGTCAATCGGCAAAATCCCGGGCTGTGGGCAACGCCTTGCAGTGCCTCTTGCTTGTAGCCCGCAGCTCCTGGATGCAGAATGTCACATGTGTGATGATGATGATGACGACATTGCGGATCCAACATGGTCTTTTCAGCAGAATTTGCTTGCGAGCGCTTCATCACTGGACGAGGAGGAAGACGATGGGGTAGTGTCAGTACTGGTCCCGCCTCAAAAAGGGAGAGGGCAGTCGCAGAAGTCCGCTGAGATAATTCCGCCACCCACGATCAGCGGAAACACCGCTCCTCGCTTATCGTTGTCAAAAAGGTCCAGGACCTCTCAAGCCTGGGCCTTTTTCGAGCAAGCCCCTGATTCACCCAGCGATGTCATATGCCGCCTTTGCCATAAACGCATCAGTAGAGGCAAGAATCTTTAACCACCAACCACCACCAACATGTCTAGTCACATGCAGCGAATGCATGAGTTGAAATGGAGGGAACACTGGGCCAAAAAAAGGCCACACCGATGCCGGGCTTCCAACCACTTCAAAAAATTCCACAGAATGGGTGCAGCACAAATATCCACATTGAACCATTCCAGGTCTCAAAAAATGCACAGCACGTCCCAAAGGTGGGTAAGCCTTATTACTCACCACTCAAAGTCCCAAAATTGCACAAAGTATGGATGGCAGCATCATAAAAATTGAAAGCATAAATGCCTTTTATTCCATAGTGAGTACCAGGGGCGTCGTTAGGCTGTTTTATTCGGGGCTCGGGCCCCGAATAAAACACCCTGTGCCCCGAGTCTCCCGGGCTCCAGGCCGCTGACGTGGGCTTGGAGCACCGACTGGCCCTTTAGCTGCATGTGCGTCGCTGGACGTACATGCAGCTGCGGGCTTCTGCGGAGCAGAGAGCGCGCGCTCCCTGCCCCGCAGACAGTGTCGGACCCGCAGGTCCGACACAGCGGGGCCGCCGGGTCCTCACAGTGCTGAGGACCCGCCGCGGCCCCGTGCGCCTCAGCCGGCAGCGTCGCGATGACGTGATGTCATCACGACGCTGCCTGTCCTCGGGCGCACAGCGCGTCATAGGCCGTGCGCCCGAGGAGCTGCCGGAGGAGCGCGCGGCTGAAGAGGACAGAAGAGGAGCGCGCTCGCCGGGGGAGTTAAGGTGAGTATGAATGTTGTTATTTTTAAAGCGTTTACCTGCCTCAGTGCCCCTATAATGCCTGCCTGTGGCCCCCTACCCCTGCCTGTGGCCCCCATATCCCTGCCTGTGGCCCCCATACCACTGTCTGTGGCCCCCATATCCCTGCCTGTGGCCCCCATATCCCTGCCTGTGCCCCTATAATGCCTGCCTGTGGCCCCCATATACTGCCTGTGGCCCCCATATCCCGGTCTGTGCCCCTATAATGCCTGCCTGTGGCCCTTATAATCCCTGCCTGTGGCCCCCATATCCCTGCCTGTGGCCCCCATATCCCTGCCTGTGGCCCCTATAATGCCTGCCTGTGGCCCCTATAATGCCTGCCTGTGGCCCCCATACGCCTGCCTGTGGCCCCCATACGCCTGCCTGTGGCCCTATATGCCTGCCTGTGGCCCCTATATACCTGCCTGTGGCCCCCATATACTGCCTGTGGCCCCCATATACTGCCTCAGTGCCCCTATATACCTTCTGGTGGCCCCTATATACTGCCTGTGGCCCCATATACTGCCTCAGTGCCCCTATATACTGCCTTTGGCCCCCTATACCTGCCTTATGCCTGTGCCCCTATATACCTGCCTCAATGCCCCTATATACCTGCCTGTGCCCCCTATATACTGCCTGTGCCCCCTATATACTGCCTGGGGCCCCATATACCTGCCTGTGGCCCCATATACCTGCCTGTGGCCCCATATACTGCTTCAGTGCCCCTATATACCTAACTGAGGGGACTGCTATACCTATAATTAAGGAGTTGCTGGAAATGTGAGGATTCTAAGATATTTGTGTCCAAATCCTCAGGGACAAGTATTGGCCGGGAGCAATCAGCATAAAGGTGTGAACCGGAGGGAGAAAAAAAGGGGAAAGTGAACGACGCTGATCAGAAAAGACGTCTCCGGTGAGTTACTAAATGTAACTGCAGTGTAATCACTTATATTTCTGCAGAGTCTACATACAACTAGTAACTACCACTATCTGGTCACTGTATGGGGTAATATACAGTCCTCAGCGTCTGTGTACACTGGTGTCTACCACTATCTGGTCCCTGTATGGCGGTGGTATATGTAATCAGAGCCTGTGTACAGCTGATGGTCACATGTGGGGGTCGCGTTTGGTCAGGGTCTGGCAGGATTATTTGAGCCTTAAGTAGTAATAGTTTGGGGTCTTGGTTTTGTAGGAGGTTTTAGTAACAATCACTCGTCCGGTATATTTGCTCCATGTGTAGTTGTATGTTTTGGTGACTGTTTAGGGGTATTGTCATATGAAGGTGAGAAGTTCTGAAAAAGTAAATTTGTCATTGGTGATTTTTACTGTACAGTGACTGCTGAGGAGATGGACGGGATCTGTGTGGAATGTGCAGAAAATTAGTGACAGGAACACAAGGTTTTTCTCTGTAAAAAAAACATCCGCAGTTCACAATGAGACGCGAAAAATGTCGTGTGAACCCAGCCCTACCCAGAAAAACACAAAGGGCCCGAGCCCCGGATGTTTTAGGACCCTAGCAACGCCCCTGGTGAGTACCATATACAATTGCAACGTTTCAGCCCAATAACATGTGGCCTTTCTCAAGCAGCCTGCTGTTGGGCTGAAACGTTGCACTTGTATATGGTACTCACTATGGAATAAAAGGCGTTTATGCTTTCACTTTTTATGATGCTGCCATCCATACTTTGTGCAATTATGGGGCTTCCAACCACTGTCACACCCTCTGTCTCCGCCTCCTTCTCCTCCGCCACCACCAAGCGTTCCTCAGCAGCTCATGTCTCTCAGAGTCATGATTCAGCCTCTACCGTCGCCCAAGTACCACCAGCACCCCCAGAGACCCATCCTACCTCTTCTACTTCCACCAGTTTGACGACCTGCACACCATACAGCGGCCAGTCTAGCAGCCAGCCTTCTGTCTACCAGGATTGGGAGCAGAAGAAACACTTCAACCCAAACCATCCCAAAGCCAAAAGCCTGAATGTCGGCATTGCCAGGCTTTTGGCCTTGGAAATGTTGCCTTTCCCTCTGGTGGACACAGATGGGTTCCGCCACGTCACGGCCCTTGCCTGCCCCCAATACCAGATACCGAGCAGGCATTTCTTTGCCAGAAAAGCCGCCCCTGCCCTGGCCAGCCACGTGTCATCTAAAATTTCAAGCGCATTGTCTGCATCTGTGTCCGGAAAAGTCCATCTTACTAGTAAGCACGGCCAAGGCCGCTATTTCTCTGTGACAGCTCACTGGGTGAGCTGGGTGGATGTCTCTGGTGGTGACGGTGGCTCTCACGCTCTTCAAAACCGCAGAGATGGCGCAGGGTTTTTTCCCCCAAGGTCCTCTGGTGGCATCACGTGCCCAAAGAAACCAGGCTGTGTTTAAATTAATCTGCCTTGGAGACCGTCCACACACATTTCAGGAGCTGTGGTCGGCTCTCTGCAACGAGACCGAGTGCGCCTGGGTGACAAGAACCTTGTGCCAGGCAAGGTGGTGTGCGATAGGGTCATGTTTTTAATTTTTGGGGGCATGTTGCTGTGAAATGCAGCTATACTACAGGTCCTATTCTAAAAAAAATGTGGTTTATAACAGACATTTGTTCTTCACAAGTGTCAAGAGTGGCTCAAGGGTCATGTTTTGAATAGTTGGGGGAATGTTGCTGTGAAAGGCAGCTATACTACAGGTCCTATTGCAAACAATGTGGTTTATAACAGACATTTGTTCTTCACAATTGTCAAGAGTGACTCAAGGGTCATGTTTTGAATTTTGGAGGGCATGTTGCTGTGAAATGCAGCTATACTACAGGTCCTATTCTAAAAAATGTGGTTTCTAACAGATATTTGTTCTTCACAATTTTCAAGAGTGGCTCAAGGGTGATGGTGCTGCCAGAAACAGGAATAGGTAGGAAACTGTTAATGGACACATATTGCAAAATGATTTGTTTTTGCAAGATCTTTAACATAGCTAGCAATCCCTGTAGTGAGACAACCAATTTAATACAATTAAAAAAAAGAGAAACAAAGATGTGGTGGGATTCCATCCTATTTTAAAAATGTGTTTTCTAGAATTAAACAACTAAAAAATTTGCTTTACAAAATACTGATACAAAATTCCTCTGAATTGTAAAAGGGAGGTACGGGAATTTTTGAAAAATGTAAGGTTACCCAGGACGGGATGTCATATCCTTTCAACTAAAATGGGTTTAAAGATCCTTTTTTTTCCGGCCTTTTAATCTGTGGGTCGACTGGTTTAAGGGTCAAAATGGGGGCCAGACAGATATAGTCAATGTCCAGTTCAACAAAAATGGGGTTAAAAAAAGACCCCTTTTCTGGCCTTTTTTAAAATCGGTGGCAGCAGGTTTGGGGCTCATGCGTGGCCCAGGACAGGTATATTCAATGTCCAGTTCAACAAAATGGTTGTTAAAAAGACCCCTTTACCGGCACTTTTTAAATCTGTGGGTCATGGGGTTTTGGGGGCCATGCTGGGGTCCGGGACAGGTATATTCAATGTCCAGTTCAACCAAAAGGTTTTGAAAGACCCCTTTTTTACAGCATTTTTTTAATTTGTGGGTCAGACGGGTTTTAAGATCATGCTCGGTACAGACGGGTATAGTAAATTCCATTCAACAAAATGGGTGGTTCAAAACCCCTTTTTTTTCCGGGGACCTTTTTTAATCGGGGGTCAGCAATTTTTAATGGTCAATGTGGAAACAAACAGGTAAAGCATTGCCCAAATTCAACTAAAATGGGGTTTAAAAAAGACTTTTTTCGGCTTTTTTTAAAATCTGGGGTCATGCAGTTTGGGGGCTCATGTGGGGTCCGGACAGTTATTCAATGCCCAGTTAAACAAAAATGGGGGTTGAAAGACTCCTTTTTCCGGCTTTTTTTAACTGGGGGCATGCTTTTTGGGGGCCCAATGCGTGGTCCAGGACAGGTATATTCAAGTCCTTTCAACCAAAAGGTGTTGAAAGACCCTTTTTAGGCACTTTAAAATCGGTGGGCATACAGGTTTGGGGGTCACTGTGGTACAGGACATGTATAGTAAAGTCCAGTTCAAAAAAAAATGGTGTTGAAAACCCCCTTTTTCCCGGGCATTTTTTTAATCTGGGGTTCAGACGGGTTTAAGGGTCATGCTGCGGTACAGCAATGTTAGTCAATGTCCATTTTAAACTAAAATGGTGGTTAAAGACTCCTTTTTCTGGCATTTTTAACGGGGTCATGCAGGTTTGGGGCTCATCCCGCTTCCAGGCGGGGATATCAAATGCCCTAGTTAAAAGTAAAATGAGGTTCAAATAATACTCCCTTTCGGGCACTTTTAATTTGTGGGCTGCAGGTTTAAGGGGTCATGCGTGGTCAAGACAGGGATAGTGAATGGTCGTTTTTTTCTTTTTGTGGCTTTTATAACCAAAAGTGTGTTCCTAAGATTAAAAGTACCGATTTGCTTTTGGGGATGAAAAACCCAAATTCTCCAGCCCTTTTTGGGTGTAAGAATGAAGGGTTGTTCCTCCCATAGACTTAACACTAGACAAAGGACTTGTGCCCCCGCCTAGAACACTGAAAAGTCTTTTTGACTCCTTTGCTTTTTTTCTTTATTTTTAAAGTTTCATTTGTGGTTTTTTTTAAATAATTTTTTTTTTTTGTAATGTATTTTTTTGTGAGATCCAACAGAAGCTTTTATTGTTTTTTTCTGCTTTCTATTTTTTACAGAAAATAACAAAATATAAATGACGTTTTTCAACATTTTTTTTATTCAAGTGCACACATAAAAAACAACAACTGAAGAACAAAAAGCAGAGAAAAGTAGGGGAGGACAAAAAATAAAAATATGGCGCAAATTCCCCTTTCAAAATTTTTTGTTTTTCTTTTAGGATTGCCTTTGATTTATGGCATACATTCCCCACAAAAAGACTTACCACAATTTTTAAAATTCCCGACAGATTTTTTTTTCTGCACTTTTCTTGATTGGAAAAATTTGAACCATCACTTCGGGCAGTAAAAATTGGGACGTAAACCCTTTTTTCCCTATCTGTGACAAAGGGGCCCCACTCAACTCTTCCACAAGTTTTTGCAAAAATCCTTTTCGTGACATTTTTTTGGGGTAATTTTTTAATATTACCCTGCTTTTTTAACCCCCAAAGTTAAGGCATTTTCAAATGAGAACAGGCCATCTCCTTGTGCATGTTGGGGGTATTTTTTCGTGCCACTGACCCACAAAATTACCCTATTTTTTTTTCATTGTAAAACTTTACCTTTCGGGGTTTTTTTTAGCAAAACAACGCAACAAAAACACTGGATGGAGAACTCAAAATAAATACATTTTTTTTGACCTTTCCTTGAAAACCCTTAAGTGAAAAAATTGTCTTTTTTCAAACATTTTATGTTGTACAATTCCTATTTCATGGATTTTATTTTTTAGCCCCTTTCCCTTATTTCTTCAGTTTCCCAACAGGGGTTGCCTTTGCTTTTAGCTGTTTAGCTAATTTTACTAAGAAAAATAATTATGGGTTGTAATTTTGCCCCTTTTTTTTTAAAAAAACCGGGTCCAATAACTTCATTACCACAGGGTCACTAAACGGCCCCTCACACGCTGGTCACTTTGCCTAGATAAGGGGGAAGCATTTGCCAATATTTTTTTCCTTATCAACACTGCCAATATTTGTGGCCTATTTATTGGTTTGGGGGAAGGCATGTACTGCGTGAATGGGGCACCCATTTTGCTTTGGGGGAAATTCCATCCACCGTTTGTATGGGCCCGGTTTTTAAACCCAAAACAATTTTTATAAAACCCGTCCCCCAGTAAAAAAAGAGCAAACTTTCCGTTTGCATCTCTCCGTTCAAGTAGATTTCTCATCAAAAACTGAGAAAACCCCATAATTTCAACAAAGGGGCCCCAAAATTGCCTTTTTCAAAAGTTTTCCCCCCGTCATTACACCAAATACTGCAATCGAGTGAAGGTTTTATGCAAAAACCACACATAGAATATCGCAATGAATGCATTGCTCCTCATCAGATAGGTAAAGTAATTATTTTTCCTGCAGCTTTTGCAACGTACATTTTTTTTATATGTGTCAATTATATGAACAAAAAATAAACGCCCGCGCTCAAAGGACTATGATAAAGATATTTCTTCTGGCTTCCGTAGGGGCCCGGGCTTTTCGAAGAATATTTTGGCGTCCCGCCTACCCGGGGAAGTGTTCTCCAAATTTTAACAGGTTTCCCTTTAAAAACCATCCCTGAAACATATTACCCCTTAGTTCGCCTTCTCTGGTGTTTTTTTGTTGCATTACCCCGCCGCCATCGTTTGTTGTTTTTTTTCATTTCTGGGACGTTTTGCTTTTTTTTCTGTCCCCAACCGGGGGAGGTCCCCAGGCAACATAATGCTGACCGATCCCCATTGTGGCTTGGGGAAAATCGGAAAAAAGTTTTATGAAAAATTAGAATTTTTGTTTTGTAAGGGTCCGTGCCATGGCTGGATTAGGGGGGGGGAAAATCCACCGGTATTCTCCCCAATCCGGCCCGTACCTGCCCGCCAAAATACAGGCGGAGTTTCATACCTGAAGCTCCAACCCGGGTGAAGCCGCGTCGGGACGGAGCCGTCTTTTCGCTAAGCAAGCGTGGGTTGTCCCCGACGCGGGCCCAGCCGGGGTTTTGGGGCGGGTTCAGGCATGAGCGGGAGGGACGGGTGTATTGCGGCAAAAATATCCGATGGCTATTCACCAGAATTCTGCATGTGCCCGGCCCCAACCAGTGTGTGGAAGAACAAATAAAACACTAACATTTTCCTTTGGATTTGTTTTCCCTTTTATTCAGATTCCTTTTATATGTTCTGAGGAAGAAACTTTATCCGTCAAATCAAATCATTTCCTCAATTGGATTCCGATTCATTCTCCGAGGATTGCAAATAGCCAGAAAATTTCCCGAGGCTTTATCAAAACGTCTTCTCTCCCTATTCCCCCACAAAATTTCCCTAATTTTATATATTCCCTGCGAAAAATAGAAATGAAAGAAAACTAAAAGAAATAAAAACTGTTCGCCACCCTTCAAAAAAGGGGGGTTAATTATAATGACAGGCGCTAAACTATTTCATAACAATTCTACCTGATGATCTTCAGAGCTCGTATGTCTGCGTCGTTCTCTTTGTCTCTTCAGTGAACTGATGTAAAGTTACATCAAATAAGTCTCCGCTAGAACCTTTGAAAAAACACCACCTTCATTCATAAGATAAGAGCCTAGAGAACAAGCTATTTTTTTTCAATTACACTTAAAACAACAGTAAAAACCAAAGGGAAAAGTAAAAAGTTGACATGTAAATTAACTACACTATATGAACAACAGGGTAAATAAGACAGAGTGAAAAAAATTTTACAAAACTTTATAAACATTTAGGGACAAAAGGGGCCCAAAATTTTAGTAGGGAGCAAAAAGCTCCCCTTTATATTCTTGGTAAATTTTGAAAAAAACGCGCAAATTTTTCACCAAAATTATTTATTTTCCCCAAAATCTTTTTTTCACATCATATTGAGGAAAAGTCACCCAGTTCAACCGGAATTCTGAAAATGTAAATCACAAAGAGAAAAAAAAAACGAAAGGGGTTTAAAATACTCCTCGAGTTCTAGTGTTAATGGTATCGGCATAACTATTACGACTATCGGAAATTGTCTTGATAATTAAAGATATCGACTACGACCCCGGATCGAATCACGTAACCGCCACACTAAAAGGACCTTAGGTCACACGACAAACAGTATGAGCCACGCCAAGGAGTAGAGTCAACAGTTGGGCTTTGCTGTCGGGGACTGCTTGGTTGCGAGCCTTGATGTGACCACTCGTGGTGACAGCTGGGGTGCAGCGTGGTACAAAGTGGTCAGGCAGAGGCGTAGTCAAGTCCAAGCATTAAGGTAAGGGTTGGTGGTAGGCAAATGAGATCAAATCCAGTTTACACTACTGGAAAAACCCCCAAAAAAGCTTTATGCTTTATCATACATGAAAAAAAAATTTGAGACCTCGGTTCACAAATTTGATCAAAAGATTTAAGCTGCCACGACTTCAAGTGGTCTCAAATCGGGCAGTCCTTCCTATCTTTCCTCCAATCGCCCAATCAGGCCCCCCCGCTGGGTCAACCGCCCCCATTTCAGAGAAAAAATAAAAAAAACCCAACCTCAAAGCTGCCCTTCTTATGACAGCCGGAGATGGCGGGGACAAAACACAAATGGAAGCACCCCCCCTTTCCTCAGGTTAAAAACAATGTACCCAAATATAACTTATGTTTTCTGCACACAAAAACACCTCTGAAAAAACGTAGAAACCGGGGCCATGGGGAGGGCTGCGGGACCAGTAATTAACATTACGCACACAGACCGCGCCCCGGGCACATTTTCTGCAAAAAGAGCAATCCTACTGGGAAAACCCCAAAGAAGCATTTATGCAACTATCATACATGAAAAAACTTTGGACTCTCTGGTTCACATTAATTTGATCAAAGTGCTTAAGCTGGCCCACGGACTTCAACGGGTCTCAAAATCGGGCAGTCTACCTATCTTTACCTCTCAATAGAGCCAATCATGGCCTCCCGCATGGGTCAACCGACCAAAAAAATACCTCCATTTACCAGTGAGATAAAATAAAAAACGCACCCAACCCTGCAAAGCTGCCCTTCTTTATGACAGGGGGGGCTGTGAGATGTGGGCGGGGACAGAAACACAAATGGAAGCACACCCTTCCTTTCCATTCTAGGTTAAAATCAACTGTACACCAATTATTAACGTATGTTTCTGCCACACCCAAAAACACCTCTGAAAAAACGTATGCAAACCTGGGTTGCCATGGCAGGGCTGCGGCACCACTGTAATTATACATGTAAGCACCACAGACGCCGCCAGCGGCACATTTCTGCCAAAAAGAGCAATAACTACGTGGAAAATCCCGCTAATGAAGCATTTATGGGGGGCGAGATATCTATCATTACATGAAAAATCTTTGAGACTCTCGGTTCACATAATTTGATCAAAAAGATGCTTAAGATGCCCACGGACTTCAAAAAATACGGGGGGGGTGGTATAAAATCGGGAAGTCATATCCTATTCTTTACCTCTCAATACGAGCAAATCAGGGCCTCCCGATGGGTCAAACGACCTCCATTATTCAGAGAGAAAAAAATAACAAAACACCCAACCTGCAAAGTGCCCTTCTTATGACAGCTGTGAGAGTGGATGGGACAGAAACACAAAATGGAAGCACACCTTCCTTTACCATCTAGGTTAAAATCATTGTACACCAATTATAAACGTATGTCTTCTGCACACAAAAAAACCTCTGTAAAAATGTATGCTAACCTGGTGCCACTGGCAGGGCTGCGGCACACATGTAATTATACTGTACGCTCACAGATGCCGCCAGCGGCACATTTCTGCAAAAAAGAGCAATACACTACGTGGAAATCCCTAAAGACTGCATTTATGCTATTCTATCATACATGAAAAAACTTGAGACTCTCGGTTCAAATAATTTGATCAAAAGATGCTTAAGCGCCACGACTTCAACGTGGTCTCAAATCGGGATAGTCATATCCTATCTTTTACCTCTCATCGAGCCAATCAGGCTCACGCTGGGTCAACCGACCTCCATTATTGCAGACGAGAAAATATAAAAAACACCCACATTGCAAAGCTGCCCTTACCTTATGACAGCCTGTGAGAGTGGGCGGCGGACAGTAAACACAAAATGGAAGCACCCCTCCTTTCTCATCTAGGTTAAAATCAATGTACACCAAATATAACGTATGTTTCTGCACTCAAAAACACATTGAAAATAACGTATGCAAACACTGGGTGCCACTGGCAGGGCTGCGGCCTCACGTAATAATTACATGTACGCACACAGCACCGCCGCCAGCGGCCACATTTTCTCAAAGAGCAATACACTAGTGGAAATCCTAAAGAAGCATAATGGCTATCTATTCATACATGATAAAAACTTGAGATATCGGTTCACATAATTTGATCAATAGATGTTAGCTGCCCACGGAATTAACGTGGTCTCAAATCGGGCAGGCCTATCCTATCTTTACATATCTTTGCCAGTGGACCCAGGTTTGCATACGTTTTTCAAGAGGGTGTTTGTGTGTGCAGAAACATACGTTATATTTGGGTGTACATTGATTTTAACTAGGATGGAAAGGAAGGGGTGCTTCCATTTTTGTGGTTCTGTCCCCGCCCACTCTCACAGGCTGTCATAAGAAGGGCAGCTTGTGCAGGTTGGTGTTTTTTATTTTTTCTCTTGAATAAATGGAGGTCGGTTGACCAGCGGGAGGCAATCCTGATTGGCTCGTTTGTGAGTAAAGATAGGATTGGGACTGCCCGATTTGAGACCACGTTGAAGTAGTGGCTGCTTAAGCATCTTTGATCAATTATGTGAACCGAGAGTCTCAAAGTTTTTTTCATGTATGATAGATACGCTCATAAATGCTTCTTTAGGGATTTCCACGTAGTGTATTGGGCCCTTATTTTTGCAGAAATGTGCCGCTGGCGGCGGTCTGTGTGCGTACATGTATAATTACATGGGTGCAGCAGACCTGACAGTGGAACCCATGTATGCATACGTTTTTTCAGAGGTGGTTCTTTGTGTGCAGAAAAATACGTTATATTTGGTGTACACTTGATTTTAACCTAGATGGAAAGGTAGGGGTGATCATTTTGTGTTTCTGTCCCGCCCACTCTACAGTCCTGTCATAAGAGGGCCGCTTTGCAGGTTGGGTGTTTTTTATTTTTTCTCTCTGAATAATGGAGGTCGGTTGACCCAGCGGGAGGCCCTGATTGCTCGATTGGAGGCTTTATGGATAGGATAGGACCTGCCCGAATTTGAGTCCAGTTGAAGTCGTGGGCACTTATGCATTTTTGTTCAAATTATGTGAACGAGAGTCTCAAAGTTTCTTTCATGTATGATAGATAGCATAAATGCTTCTTTAGGGATTTCCACGTAGTGTAATGCTCTTTTTGCAGAAATGTGACGCTGGCGGCCGGTCTGTGTGCGCTACCATGTATAATGAAATGTTTTGCCGCAGCCCTGCAGTGCACCAGGTTTGCATACGTTTTTTCAGAGTTTGTTTTTGTGTGCAGAAACATACGTAATATTTGGTTGTACTTGATTTAAACCTAGATGGAAAGGAAGGAGGTGATTCCTTTTGTGTTTCTGTCCCCGCCAATCTCAAAGGCTGTCTTTGGAAGGGCAGCTTTGCAGGTTGGGTGTTTTTTATTTTTTCTCTCTGAATAATGGGAGGTCGGTTGACCAGCGGGAGGCCTGATTGGCGTCGATTGCGAGAGGTAAAGATAGGATAGGATCACGATTGAGATCCACGTGACAGTCGTCGGGCAGCAGTTAGCTTAGCATCTTTTGATCAAATTATGTGAACCGAGAGTCTCAAAGTCCAAGCTTGGCTCGGGAAAGTCAACCACAGAGACTTTTTAGCATGTGTTTTGCTGGCTTTATTCACAGCACCAAACTTGTAACATGTTACACGTTACAGGTCGACATTTTTAACTACAAATATTAGCTTTTAACATGTAAGGACAGGTAATTGAATACTTTTTCTAAAAGTGTTAATTTTTCTTTGGTCACGTGATAAAAAAGATTTCATCTCCTCTTAGAGCAGACAGGTTATTCTGGTTACAACAATCTCTCTCTCTGCTGTCACTTACTCACTTCAACCATGGTGCAGAGTCTTATCTCTAGTAACGGACTTGGAATGCTTCTCATTTAGCTCATTTAGCCTTCAGAGCTCTGAAGCCTGAGTACTACACTTTCAGTGTAGTTTAACAGGAAGAGTTAGGATTAACAGAGCTGATTTGTCAATCATTGTTTTTTTTTTTTTTTTTTTTTTTTTTTTTTTTTAAGGCCCCCACGAGGGACTTTTATCCGGCCCGCCGCCGCCTTCCACCACTGTTGTTGATGTGCAGTAAGGTATCGGCGGTGACTGCAGCGGCACAGCCGCAGTCCACAAAGACCCTGCTAAAATCACTCGCTAAGCTGGACCCTCCCATTGCGCTGCTCGTGATGCCTTATGTCACCCATCACTGCCCACGGCACCTCCATACTATGGGAGGTGCTGTGGGCAAGGTGCGGGGTGAATGTGAGGACCATCGAGAGCAGATGCAACGTTAGGGGCAGTTTATGTGCGAATGGGGTGGGTGCGGGGCACTCTGCAGAGCGGCGTAGGTGCCTGAGTGACAGTGGGCGGAACACTTACGAATGATATGGGAGGTACCTGTGAGTGGAGTGGTAGAGTGTCAGCCCTCATCCACCACTAATCAGGCCCTCCCGTTCCTCTGCAGAGTGCTCCGCAACCCACCCCCCCCACACTGTACGCACTCGCTTCCTGAGGTCTGACGCCAGATTGTGACGTCAGTCCTCAGCGTTCCGCCACAGGAGGGGCAAGGCAGATGGCCCCCTCTTCCGACATGTCAGGGCTGGGGCCCCCTCCCTTGTGAGTAAGGGCAGGAGCCCACCCCCAACCCCCTGCTGTGTCAGGCAGAGCCCCACCTTATGAGGATATGGGAAGGAGCCCCACCCCGCTGTGTCAGGGCAAGGCAAGAGCCTCCTTATGAGGAGGCAGGAGCTCCCCCTGCTGTGTCTGTGCAGGAGCCCCACTTGTGAGGCAGTGCAAGGCGCCCAACCAGCTGTGTCAGGGCAAAAGAAGCCCACCACCTGTGTGCTGTGTCAGGCAGGAGCCCTCCCCGCTGTGTCAGGGCTGGAGCCCCTTGTGATGCAGGGCAGGTGCACCTCCCCTGCTGTGTAGGGGCAGTAGACCCTTGTGAAGCAGGGCAGGAGCCCCCCCGGGGTGTTTGGCTTCAAGGGACATGAGCCCATTGTGAGGCAGTGCAGGAGCGCTCCCCGCTGTGTCAGGGCAGGAGCCTCCTTGTGACGTAGGGCAGGAGCCCCCCCAGCTGTGTCAGGGCAGGAGGCCCCCCGCTGTTTCAGGGCAGGAGCCCCCTTGTGAGGTGAGGCAGAAGACCCCCTCACTGAGTGTCAGGGCTGGATGCCCTCACAGGTGCCTGAGTCCGGACAGCCGTGAGACAGAAGCCAACTTCGTCGGACAGAGGTATAACCACTTTTTTTAGAAGCCCTATTATTATTATGGATTGTAATGTGCTTTCCCAAGTCCTGTTGCTGCTGTAGCTTTTCAGGTGTCTGGGACAAGCAGGGTGAAGACCTTAGTAGAGACATCACTATGTCGGACACATTTGTTATATTCACAGTTTTCCCAGATGACAAGTTTGTCTAGTTTGGTGGTGATCTATGCCTGGCACCCATCCCTGATTAATTGCTCATGCAAGACTTGTCATCTGGGAGGAGCTGGAATCTATAACAAATGTGGTCAGCAATGGAAATTCTACAAATGTTGTCATGTGAACCAGCAATGTAGCTGTACATACAAATCCTGTGGGTGAGAAGTGGAAAAGAGTAAAAAAAAAGTGAAACACGAAAAATAAAATAAAAAAAAATGTACACCACCCTTTTCCCCTTTACAAATGCCATTGCCAAAAAAAATTTAAAAAAAAAAAATTTTTATGATATTTGGTTCGCCACTCCCTAACAATCGCCCTATAAATCGTTTTTGTTCTTTAACCCACCAGGGAAGCCGTAAAAAAAAAATCACAGAAACGGATTTTTGTTTATCCCTCAGCATTAAAAAGGAATAAAAAGGGGTCAAAAACCATATAAATGCCCAATGTGACACCAAAATAAAACGCGGTTCATCCCGCAAAAATAAAAAAAGTCCTTACACAGCTCTGTTTTTTGGGAAAAAAAAAAAATGTTATGGCTATTGGAAACAGTAAATAAAAATTTTTTTAAACCCAATAAAAACTTTCTTTTTAAAAAGCGCTTCAACATGAAAATTATAAAAATTTGGGGTATCGCCAAAACATATCGACCCAAAAAGTAAAATTTTTTTTAAAATTTTTTTCGGCCCCCAATGGTTTGGGGACCGTGAACGGGCCCCGGTTTAAAAGTTTGAGGACCCCTGCTATAGACAAAGAAACAAATGTGTGTTTTGCCATTTTCCTACAAGTGATTGACTCGTTGTGTTAAAGGTCTCGGGTGTGAATGGGGAGCGGGTGTGTTAATTTTTGGTGTTATACACTCCTCTTAGGTCACTGGAATTTCAACATGGACCTCAGGGGAAAAGAACTGTTGGGGATCGAAAAAAAAAAATTTTTTTTTTAAAAAAAAAATTTTTAAAAATAAAAAATGTTTTCTCTAAATAAGCCAAAAAAATTTTTTAACAAGAAATTCCACCAAAAGGGGGGGGGGGGGGGGAGATTGTCCTTTTAAAATGATGTATGAGTTTGTCAGCATTGTGCAGGGTTAAAGGTTGGGGGGTCAGCCCGTCATGCTCAGACCCCACCGCCCCGCACAAATTGGTCTGCATAGTTACCAGAAGGAAGCCTCTTTGAAAGATGAGCACAAGAAGACCGAAAAAATTTGCTGTGAAAACGACTAAGGACAGGTTTAATGGAACCATGTTTTGGGGTTTCATGAGACCAAGGAAATTTGGAAAGATGGTTCAACGTTTTGGTGGAAACCCAGGTAAAGTGTAAAAAGAAAATGGGTTTGCTACAGTAAAGCGGGAGGGGGAGTGTCTTTTTTGGGGCTGCAGATGCTGCGCGGGGGGGAGCTACAGTTCATTGGGGGAACTACGAATCCCAAATATTACGTGACATACTGAAGCAGAGCATGATCCCCCCCCTTTGGAAAGGGGGCATGTTCCAACATAAAAATGCCCAAAACCTCCGGGGGAAACCCCTTTCCCTTTAAAGAAAATAAGAGAAAAGGGTGCTGGACTGGCCATGGCAATTGTGAAGCTTTGTGAACTCCATCCCCAAGAGATTTAAAGGCATGCTGGAAAATATGTGGCCACAAAAAATATTGATTTTTTGGGGCAAATTTATCCATTCACTTAGGGTTAATCCTTTTTGTTGCTAGGTTTAGACTTTTATGCTGTGTGTTTATTATTTTGAGGGCAAACCAAAATTTTAAATGGTTACAACAAATTTAATAAACTGTACAATATACTTTCTATTGCGTCTCAGCTTCATATCTTCAGTAGTCCCAATAAAGCTTTAAAAACAATTTTACAAAAAATTTGGGGGTTCTCACTTTTTGAGGGATACTTTAGGCACCAGCCCCAGGACAGAAATCCTGCACAAGGGCTACTTGTCCTCCTTAAATCACTTGGACCCTTTAAATGGCTTATTGTTCTCTGTCTGAATTGTGTTCTCTCTCTCTGACACGTCCCCATTAAGTTCCTTTTCTACCATTGTACCTTCTTTCTCCTATCTTTGCCTACTCTTTTTCTCTCCTATGTGAGTAGTCTCATCCCAGGTGACTAGGACAAACCTGGTCTAGAACGGGGCCGGACCATAGGCGGAGCCGGGATCAGGGGAGGCCCCCCGCATGACCCGGCGCGCCGGCCCCGCCCCCTCGAGTTGGCCACTCCCCCTCGCGGCGTGAGTTCCGTCCAAGGGTCGGGGCAGGGTATTTAAACTGCGCCCTGCACGGAGCAGGGGATCAGAAGCGCCGGCGGCAGAAGCAGGAAGGTGCCTGCTGCGCTCTGTCCCCTGAGGAACAGTGATGGGATCCGTGGAGGAGCTGCTGGAGGAGCTGAGGAGAGCAGCAGGCAATCGTGGGCCTGCATGGCTGGCCACTCAGGTGCGGGGTGTCTTGGAGAAGGAGCGGGCAGGGGTCTGTAGTGGCTGCTTCCCTCCCCCTCCTCCCCCGGTCCCGCGGCGCAGGGCACGTCCGTCCTGTCGCCTTAGCCCTGACACCTCGAACCTGGGTACGCCACAGGAGCCTCTCTAGGGATCCTCCGGGCCGGGCACTGCGGCCAGCGGCTAGGTCACGTGTCACCCGGTTTGGGAGGAATCCGCACAGGCGAACCGGTCCTGCAGCGCACAGCAGGGCCCCTGATAGTGATGATGGGCGCTCTGCTGGGGTGCTTTCCTCGGTGGTATCCCTGGTGACGGTGGTCCCATCTGGCGATGTTCCGGTCGGGGGAGCTGCCAGCTGTCGCGGTCGGCGTGCAACGCGGTCGCTGGGAGGTTCGGAGGCCGGTGACGGGTCCTTGAGCAGACAGCACCTGTGCAGTCTGGTGAGTTTGGTTTTATGTTGTGTCGTCTTTTTTTCCTACATCACAGGTGCGGGGGTTTGCTGCAGGTCAGGAGGGCCCGGTCCCATGGGGGGGATTGGGGTAGTGGGTTGGCAGGAGCTGGTAGGGGGTATGCGGGATGGTTGGCCCATTTCCCACTTCCAGGGTCGGCCGGGGGGCCGGTGGTTCCGGCGGCGGCCTGGGTGCCTTCAATGGCGATTGGTTTGGGGGACGGGGCTGGGTTGGCCGGGGACGTGCAGGCGGCGGTATCGGCGGAGGGGCGCAACGCGGGCGTGACGGTATCGGTCCAAACGGAGAAGGATCGGGGGGATTCCGTGCGGTTGGACGATAGAGCAAAAGGGGAGGTGTATGTATGCTTCGAGGGTCCGTTGGGGGCGCATTTGAAGAAGGAGGTCAGGGACAAGATTTGGCACGAAAAATTTTAAATTTTGGGCAAGGGAAAAGAGGGCGGAGCAGAAGGAGGAGGAGGAAAGCGTCGGGGGAGATTTTATTCCCCAAACTTTTGCAAATTGGTTTTCAGGCCATTTGCTATTTTGGCGGCGTCATCGGTGAGAAGGCACCGGGGGAACTGCTCGGCCTTTTCTGTTATTTAGATTCCATTGGGGGGGGCCCATTAGGGGCTATGGCGGCAGGCGTGGTTGAGGTACGACGAACAATTTCGTCAAAGGAAGGCAATCCGCCCGTCAATACGGGGGGACCAGAAGGACATTGGCCTCTGGCTGAGGGTGATGGCCCCGACCCCGGTACGGCAGTTCTTTCATGGGGGGACGGCGGGGCCGGCCAGCGGGGGGGGGGCAGTTTGTTGGGGGCAGGAGTGGGGAACAAGGCAGGGATTTGCGGCGTTCAATGAGGGCGGTCTTTTCGGAAGAAATTTTGTAAATTTAAACACAGTTGCTCGGTGTCGTGCCGGCCTCATGGCCCCAAAAGATGCCGAAAAAAGGGAAAGGGGAAGGGCCCCAAAAATTTCGCAGGGGGGTGACCCGTGAAGGTCACCGCGATGGAGGAGTATCAAAAGATTTCGACAGGGGGGGGCGGTTTTTGAGGGAGGTTTTTGGGGGGTTTTTCGGATCCCTGCTCCAGGCCGGGGGGGTCCCTTCCCCCCAAAATTTGCGTCGGCTTTGGTTTCCGGCAGTGGTAACTGGAAGTTAAAACGAGAAGTGACGCTAGGCAGGTGGTGGGGCCTTCTGGTCCCCGTGCTGGACTTAATTGTTTCCCCCCCCAAATTTGGGTGATTCATCCCTGCCCTTTCCCCTGGGGTTTGTTGGCCCAAGTGGATTGCCCGGGGACTTTTTTTTGGGGAAATTACCCCCTTTTTTTGATGAGGGGGTTGGGTTTGGTTGGGGTTAGGGGGGGGGTGGAGGGCCCAAAAACCGACATTGAGTCGGCGTTTCTTTTAAACCGTTCACTCGGAGAGGTTGGTTGGGGGTTTTTTGGGAGGGGGGGTTTTATGGGGATCGGGTCTCCCCAAAAGGGCTGTTCGATCTCCTTGTATTTCGAAAAGTTTATATATTTTGGAGTGGGTGGTGGGGGATTTTTCCGGCGTTTTGTATGACCATTATTTGGATGATTCTTGTTTTTTGGGGCCCGGCAGAGCCCGGGGTTTGTTCGTGGCTTTGGGGGGCCTGCAGGGTCGCAGACAGGTTGGGGGTCCCGTTGGCGCCGGAAAAAGGGGTTTTGGGCCCTTTGGGCCTCTTTTTTTGGGGTTTGTATGATTCATTTATGGAGTGTCGTTTCCCGGGAAATAAGTTGGCGGACCTGGGGGCCGAAGTAGCCGGGTCCCTGCCCCTTAAGAAGTTGCCTTTTAAAAGAGTTGCGTCTTATTAGGGAAGTTAAATTTTGCTTGTAGAATTACCCGTGGGGAGGGGTTTGCAAAAGGTTTTGGCAGCGCACCCCGGGCCCGAGCTCCACATCTTTACGCCTTTTCAAGGATTTGAAGGGGGGATTTAGGGTTGGGGGGCTTTTTGCAGAAGTATAAGGACGTCGTTGATTTTGGGCCCGTAGTGCCCCAATGGAGGGGGGAGTTTATACGGATGCTGCTGGGGTGTGGTTTTTGGGATATTGCTCGGGGAGTGGGTTTTTAGGGGGGTGGCCTGAGGTGGGTGCCGGGTTTTTTTAGGAATTTGGCATTTTTGGGGTTTTTTCCCCCCGTTGTGGGGCAGTTATTTAGGGGGTCAAAAAGTAAAATCAAGGTGCGTTTTCATTTGACACCCGGTGTGGGGGAAGCCATTAACCCGTCGGCGTTTCCCCGCTGTTTGTTCTTTTGTTTGGGGGAATTGTGTTGGGGGTTTTTGGAAATTGAATGTTTGGGTGGGGCGGTTCATTTTCCCCGGGATTCAAAATGACTTGCGGATTCCTGTCTCTTTTGCGGGGGATGGGTTTCGGGACTTGGCTCCGGACGCGGGGGACGCGATTAACTTGCCCCCGGTTTTGTGGAACGTGGTCTGCCCCCCGCGGACGGGTTTTTTGGGGCATGCTAGGGCCCGGTACCGGGGGGGGTATCGGGCCTTTTGGGGATTGGGGGAAAAGGGTTGGGGGCCCCTCGGGGGGTAGGGGGTCCGGTGGCAGCTGAGGCCTGTTTTTTTTTGGGTCATGTTCGTAAAAGGGGGTTTGGTGGGTTTTCCAGGGTCCACGTTTTTATGGGCCCTTTGGGTTTTGGTTTTTTTTGGCGGGGTTTTTGGGGATGTACGAGGTTTTTCTACCGCAAGCTTCAGGGGGTCCCGGAGGGGGGGGTCGTGGCCGTAGTAGGCGCCCGATCATTTTTTGTTGCTGGGAATTTATTGGGGGGTTTTGCCTTCGGGGGGTTCCTCTGCTTTTGGGGGTGTCCCTGTTCCCCGGGTGGCCTTTTCACGGCCTTTTTTGGGGGCCTTTTATCGGTGAGCTGGTTTTGCCCCTCTAGGGCAGTGGGGGTGGCTTTTTGGATAGGATGTGTGGCGGTTGAGGGGGGTTTGGAGTTTTTGGGTCAGGGACCAAAACTGACCAGAGGGGGGGGGACGGAGGGCCGGCTGGGTGCGGTCCCAGGGCTCGTTTATTGTCCCCTTAATTTATATGGTTACAAAGGGGGGGTCATTGGGGGCAGGGGGGCCCACGTTGAGACCGTGGATGGGTTTTTTTCTCCCGGGTTCCCGTTTTACGGCAGTTTTGAGGCGCTGTGTGGGGGGTGGGTAGGGGCCCGTCGGGAAATTTTCCCCTTCTTTTTGGTTGGGGCAGCAAAAATGGGCGGCCCCCCTGGGGGCTGGGGCGTGCGGGGGTGGTAGGGAAAATGGGACTGGAGGTTCGGTTTATATCCGTAAAACCTGGGTTGGATCGGGGGCGTGAGTTTTCGGTGGGCCGGGGGTGTGGCTGGGGGAGGATACCAGGGGGTTTTGAGGGGGGAATGTACGCACACCGGGTTTTTTTCTCGTTGGGGGGTTCTTTTTTGTTTTTGTTTTCGGTGTTTTGTTTTTTTTTTTGTTTTGTCTTTTTGCTCCCGGGGGCTGCTTGGTTGGATTTTTGGCCATCGGTTTGGCTGGGGAGCGGGGGAGCGGCTTTGGGAAGAGCGGTTCTGCAGATGGGAAATGTCCGCTTTGGCGGTGATTTCGGTGGTTGGGACCCAGGTTGAGGGTTCGGAATGTCCCGCTGGATTTAAAAAATTTGCAAGCGCGACGTCCCCCGGATATTTTAGGCTGATGCGGAGGTAACATTTTGGGGTATATCCGTTTCTGGTTGATTCGGGGGCTTCTGTTCCGATTTGCTGAATTTGTGGGTGATGTATCCGGGTTTAATCCGGTGTGGTCGGGTTGGTCCTAGGGGTTTGGGGCAAAGCCGGTGTTTGGGGGGTATTAATAGGGGTCGATAAGTTATTTTGGGGGTTGCGGCCCCTGGGCGGAATGGGGCCTGTTCGTGCCCTGGGATTGGAGGGGGGGGAAGGGGAAATTTTTTGGGGGGGAGACGGGGTTCCTTTAACCCGCGGGTTGGATTTTTGGTCCTTTGGGATTTTGGACGGGATTTGAAGGGGTTTGGGGCGGGGGGTGCGTCGCATGCTTGGTGGTCATTCATGTCGGGTGGCGGGGGGGGGTCCTTGGGGGTTTTTGAAAATCGGTGGGGGAGGGAGATGAATTGGGCTCCCCTGGTTTTTTGGCCTTTTTAGGAATGGGGCTGGCGAAGGCGGGGCTCTGCAGGGGGGTGTCCCCTTTAGATGGGGGGGGGGAGCCACCTGAGGGGGCTTTTCTGCCCCTTGAGTCGGGGGGGGAGGTGAGGGCAAGGGAAAGGAAAACGGAAAATCGGGGTTTCCCCAGACCTAAGTTAGCTCCAAGGGGCCCCAGCCCCATGGTTAGGAAAAAGGTTTTGGGTATTGTTGGGTTTTTTTGGGGGCAGAGGTATGGGGTGCATACCTACGTTGGATGTTTTGTTATTTGTATTTAGTTAATAAAAAGGCCGCTGTGGGGCCCTTTTACCAACCCCTTTTCTCTGTGTCCTTTTTTGAGGTTGGGTGAAAAAAATTGGGGCGTGGGGTGGTAACATCCTTGGTTGGAGAAAAGGGGGGGGGGGGGAGATAGGGCTGATGGGGGATGTTTCCCCAGCCCTTGTGCCCGTAACACTTTTGCTGGGGAAAAACTTGACCTGCTGCCCCGCCCCTCCCTCTCTCTCACACACTGATTATTTCAAGGCCTAGCCATGTTTTCCTCTCTTAAAGTGCCCCATTTCCTAAATAAACTGCTGAGTCAGTTAACCCCAAAAATCACCCCAAAAAGGCTCCGGGTGAAAGAACCCTAAAGGATTGCACAAATTTAGTACAAAATTTTAATAAATCCTATTAGTTTCACCGTGTTCCAAATTATCATGCAAATTAAATTTTTTTTTTTTTAACCAATTGGGCGATGCAATGACATCAGAAAGATTTTGGAATCACAAACCTAAGGTGTAAAAAACTTTTATTGTATAAGCCTCCCATTGATAACATTTATTTTTTTCAACATGAAAAGTGGTAATTTCTGTAATTTGTAGCATTAAGAAGTCACATTTACTGAAATCAAAAGCTATTTCAATGAAAATCATTGTAGCAGGCCAAGTTACATGTTAAAATAAGACCCCTTTTTCATATCACCTTCACAATTTATGCATCCATTAAAATTGTTAATTTTTGAGCGTTTCTGTTTGAATTTCTTTGCTGGCTATCAGTATAGCAACCCAGAACTGCTGTTTTGATGTGAACTGCCTTCCACCCACAAAGATCTTTTGGGTTTAGGAACTTTTTAAGGGCCTGTTTACACGGGTTAAAATGGGGGCATTTCGGTACGAATTACCGCCAGGTGCGCAAATTACGGGCTGAAAAGGCCCATATTATGGTAATCCCCATTTCATAGAAAACTATGGTTACGTTCCTCCCCTGCTCGGCGAAAACACAGGGGGGGAATAAAAGAATGTGAATTACCACCGTTCGC
>JAODAL010022347.1:0-64934 GCA_025379985.1 Phyllomedusa bahiana | reverse complement strand
TAGAATCGTTGCAGAATAAGCATATGCCTTTTAAAAAAATTTAGTTAAGAAGCCAAGACGATTGTTTATAAAATTATGGTAGTCTCATGTTCTAAGCTGTAGTAGATGGTGAGATATTGAGCCTGAAAGTCAAAAGTTCAAAACATTGTTACCATTTTGTTTGTCAATGTAAATTTCTACTTATTCTGGGTTTCAGAGACCAGTAGGCATGTTTCAAAATATGAGATATTAGAAATTTCACCTTGAGGAGCGTTGGCTCAACTGACCGAGCGTCACAAATTTCCAGCTAAACTGAGCAAAACTAGCATAAAATACCTAGGGATACACATTGGAAAATATTCAGAATCTATTTACGTGCTTAACTATGGCCCCATTATTCGTAAATTTGAGTCTGAATTAGGGAAATGGAACAATTTGCCCCTGTCCCTCTCAGCTCAGAAAAACCTGATAAAAATGGTTAGTCTCCCCAAACTTCTATACCTCATGCAAACTATCCCTTTGTTGTTAAAACATATGGACGTTCAAAAGCTAAACAAATTCTTCTCTTCTTTTATATGGGCCCATAAACACCACAGGATAGTGTTGAAAATGTTAATGCTTCCTAAATACAGGGGGGATTAGGGTTCCCAAATGTCAGAACTTACAACCTTGCATGCCTACTATGAAACAGTATAGATTGGATCCAGAAGTCAAACTTCTTCTCCAATTTGTCTCTTGAATCCAATCTAGCAAAGCCTTGGAGCTTAAAGAGAACCTGTCACATAGTTTTTGCCCCCCTGGCTGAGGACAGAACAAGGTAGTGTCAGGCCTGCTGTTTCCAGTGCTGTGTCCCTTATTCTGTAAGATGCTGTAGTTTTCATGTATTTAATGCTCAAATCTGCATTTTTCAGCCAGAAGAGTCATTCGAAGAGTCCTTCAGAGTGTCAGTTTTTTTCAAACCCCGCCCACCTGAGGCTAGCCCCGCTCACTTCAACTGACAAACCTATTACTTTGAATAGGTAGAAACATGTGAATAACTGTCAGTGAGCGGAGCTAACTTTTGGTGGGTGGAGCTAACACCTGCTCATGAATAAGATTTGAGGGGTAAATGCTCTAAAACTGCAGCATCTTACAGAATAAGGGACACAGCGCTGAGAACAGCAGGTCTGACACTAGCTTATACTGCCCTCAGCAAGGGGGGGCATAACCTATGTGACAGGTTCCTTTTAAATAGTTTATTATATACCAAATACTCCAACATCCCGCTATATGCAAAGAAATCTTTAGTTATAAAAGACACAGTGGCTGCGTGGAAAGCAGTTAGGAAATTGATGGGTCTCTCCTTTCTATGTTCCAAAAACTTGTATCTATGGGGTCAACCAGAATTTCCACAAGGAGGCAAAAACCCAGAATTTAGGAGATGGCGTAATGTGGGGATCTCAACAGTTAGGCATCTCTTCCATCAGCGGAAAACCGATTTTTATCTTGCCAGGAAGTCAAATCTAAATTAGGAACCCCGGGAGGTTACTGCTTGCTTCTTGCGTGATCGCTTGAGGAACTACAGTTCCAAACCAATAGATTTGATCCTTTTATAGGGGTATCCCCATACAAGAACTCCTTGTCATTTCTATATAAGTCTCTTTGGGAGTATCTTGGGAATGCGAACAACCTAAGATTTTTGTACGGTGGGTGCGCCAACTCGGGATCCTGATTTTCCTGGGCAGATGTTAGAAGGGTGGGAGCTAATACAGAAAATTATTCCGTGTGAAAACTGGAGAGAATCTCAATTTAAGCTTTTACATCATACAATATATGCATTTGATGTACCTCCCCACCTGAGTGCACCAGATAGATTGGTGGCATGCCCTAAGTGCCAATACCCGGGTGCGGATTTATATCACGGCATATGGGCTTGTCCAAAATCCCAAGATTTTTGGGAGCAATTATTAAATTTACTCCAAAATCACCTGGATTTAGAGGTGGCTCTATCTCCCTACCCTACGATTTTTCATATAGATCCGAATGAACCGAAGATCCCAATATTTGCTCATGTTTTCTTTTTGGTGGCAAAGAGATGCCTCTTGAAACGGTGGTTCGATCAGGACATTACCTCCATTGATTTGGTGATAGCAAGGGTCAAACATTTTCTCTTATTGGATAAACGGGAGGTGGAAAATAATAAAGAACGAGTCAAAGGGTTTTTTCTGTAAATTGAGAATTTTTATTGAAAAATTCCTAGCCCCGCAGGAAATAAGAGACCTGATGCTTCCTTTCAAGGATATGAAGTGGTACTTAGTCAAAGTTCTGGCAGATGACCTGTGTCCACTCAAGGTGGACTGATAGGGAGAGCAATAAAGTGGTGAGACGTTTCATGGAGGCGACTGAGACCAGTGATTCCACTTAAACAAAATGCAATAGGTGTTTTGATGCTGAGACTGTATGTGCATGTGGGGGGAGGAGGGTTTGTTTATTGTTGAGGGGTTTATCTTGTATAAAAATTAACACTGACTGTTGCTGCCTTGCACTACTGTATTATTGTATACTTTTTATTGTGTCAAAAAAAAAAAAATAGTTTAAACAAAAAGAGACCAGTAGGCGCTTTTTTGCAATGAATATAGCTTTCGATCACTGATAAGACTGCCTCCTGAACTCCTTAACCTTTGTACAAATGTAAATTAATTGATTACAAGTTCTGCTAAAACATTTATGACAAAACTGACAAGTTTACTTTAAGTATACTTGGTGGTAGGGGCGTTCATCTGTTGCAATACCCACCCGCCACAGATCATTCACCTTGCCCACACATTACAGGGACAGTGTAGCACCTATATGGCCCCTTTTGGATGTCCCTGGACCACTGTGAGGTTGATTAGTGAGTGCAGCCTACTATTTTTCAAAAGCCAGGAGCAGATTTTGGTCCCAGTTGCCGATCCAGCCATGGATGTGAGACAACCTGAGTTTCTGCACCTTCAAGAAAATGCTATATTGCTACCACAACACTAGAAGACCTCTTTCTGCCTCCCGTGGGAGTCTGGTAGGCTTGGATCAACTAGGGAGAATCGTGACCTAGTAAGCCCCAGAACCAGGGTACTCAATTTCTCTAGCATGGCCGCAAGCCCTTACATCACTCGGCATCAGATGAACCTGGCTCCACAATGCCATCCTAAAACTGTTGAACCTCTATCAGTCTCTCACTGAAGCCCATACTGCCTGCAACCTGCTGGAGGAGTTGCGGCCTGGTAGGTCTGAAAGACAAGGACTAGATTTCCCTTCAATGCTAGTGGATTCCTGACCTCTTGCCTAGAATCTAACAAGCTCTGAAACTGCCATTGAGCCTCAAGGACACTTTAAAAAAAAACACTCCAATTCTTTGGGGCTTGTTAACAGCTCAATGGCTGAACAAACATGAACCCAGTAGCTAGCAACTTTGCCATTTATGCTGACTGGGAAAAAGATCACATGTGCAGCTAAATTGCTAAGCAAGATGAAAAACTGCCCCACCACAATAAACCCCTATTCACACCAGCATGTAGAATAGCCGCAGTATAATGCCATGGGGAGTCAGCATAATGCAAATTGCTAGCTACGGGGTTCATTTTTGTTCACCATTGAGCTTTTAACAAGCCCAAGAATTGGAGTGTTTTTTTGGTAAGTAAGTCCTATTTCTGTATGTTTTTTTCTGTAAGTTGTTAGTGTAGGGACCACAAGACTTGAGGAGCCGTGAAGGGGGTTTGTGAGCTTGTGTTAGGGGGCCCATTACCTAAAAGAACATATTTAATATTTTTCCATTTATGCCCCTTTTTATTTTGCCCACGTGTGGGGGGGCAGAGTGTGCCAGTGTTGTGTTGGACACTTAGAAAATGCTGGACAGCCCACCTGGTCTAATAGTATGGATGTCACTAATAGGTTGTAAGCCAGCATTGTGTACCACACGTATCTATATTTATGGCTCACTTTTGTATCGCCTTATTATATGCAATTGTAATACCGGCAACCAACTCCCTCATTCCCTGAGGTTGTATGAGTGATTGTTTCATTGGTTTCTTTGCATCTGTGCAATCTCCATGCATTTATACTGCGGCTTTTCTGCATGCTGGTGTGAATAGGTGTTAAAGTTGGTGTGCAGTTTTTCAAACTTGCTTTAGCAATTAGCTGCACATGTGATCTTTTTCCCAGTCAGCATAATGGCAAAGTTGCTAGCTACTGGGGTTCATGTTTTTCAGCCATTGAGCTGTTAACAAGCCACAAAGAAGTGGAGTGTTTTTTTTCAGTAAGTAATGTCCCATTTTCTGTATGTTTTTTCTGTAAAGTTGTTAGTGTAGGGACTCACAAGACATGAGGAGCCGTGAAGAGGCTTGGAGCTTGTGTTCCATGGGGCCCCATTACTAACTAATACCTCATATTAATATTTTTCCAGTATCCCCTTTTTTATTTGCCCAACATGCTGGAGCTGAGTGTGCAGTGTTTGTGGACAACTTAAAAAATGCTGAGGGGACACCGCCCGCCGGTACTAAAGTATGGATGTCACTAATAGGTTTTAAGTAGAGATGGGTGAATTTCCAAAAATTCGTTTCGTTCGCTTCGTCGAATTTCTCGCAAAAATAACTTAGTTCTGAATTACTTCGGGACGAATCACGTAAAAAAACAGCTATTTTCCAGCTGCACAGAGCCTGCAGGGTGCTGTAAACGTTTGTGCCCAGCTTAAATATGCAGAGGGACTTGGTTGGTCTCATACATGTTTGTTTGTTAGGTAAGACACGCACATGACTGCCGCCGCTCTTAGAAATCGCTTCACTATAAAATCCCTGGCACTTACAGAGGGAAAAACGAGCGAGAGACCAAAAAACTGAAGCGGGAATGTTGCCCATGATAAAGTCATGCCGAGAGAAAGCTGGAAAAAAACAAGCTGAGCGCTCAGGTGGCAACATTAGTGGACAGTAGCGGGAGGTGACGGCGGCAGCCCACAGCAGCATGAGGTCCAGACAGTGCACAATGACATCCTGGAGGTGCAAAAACAGAATAGGCCACAGAGTGGCACATAATGAGCACAAGATGTGGGAGTCACGAGCAGCAGCAGCATTAGGTCAGAATAGACAGTGCAACAATGACAGCGTGTGAGGTCACAGTTGCATCAGCCACAGAGCAGCATGAGGTCAGACAGTGGCACAATGACGAGTGTGTAGGATCACAGCAGCAAGCAACAGCAAGCAGCATGAGTCAGACAGTGGCACAATGCGACACAGTGGTGTAGCACGGCAGCAGCCACAGCAGCAGCATGAGGTCAGACCAGCTGTGCACAAGTGACAACAGTGTGAATGTCACGGCAGCAGCCCAGCAGCAGCAAGCAGTGAGGTCAGACAGTGTGCACAGATGACACAGTGTGGTAGGGTCAGACCGCAGCAGCACAGTCAGCACATGAGTCAGGCAGTGGCAAAATCACATCCTGGAGTGGCAAAAACAGGAGTAGGCCACAGAGTGTGTGCGCGCGATGACACAGTGTGTAGTCACGTGGGCAGCAGCCACAGCAGCACATGAGCGTCAGACAGTGGCACAATCACATTCTGGAGGGTGCAAAAACAGGGATGTATGCACAGAGTGGCAAAACACTGACACAGGCTGAGGAGGTCACCGGCAGGCAGCCACAGCAGCAGCATGAGGTCAGACAGAGGCACAATGACACCAGTGGGTAGGGTCACGGCAGCAGCCACAGCAAGCCCAGCATGAGGTCAGACAGTGGCACACAATCACATATGGAGGTGGCAAAAACAGGAGTAGGCCTAGAGTGGACAATGACACAGTGTGGGAGGTCACGGCAGCAGCAAAGCGCAGCTGAGGCAGGCAGTGGCACAATCAGCATTCTGAGGGTGCAAAACAAGTAGGCCACAGAGTGGGAACAATGACACAGTGTGGGAGGTTCACTGGCAAAGCAGCCCACAGAGCAGCATGAGTCAGACAGGTGGCACAATGACAGAGTGTGGGTGGGTGGCAATACCAGTCCCTGGTAAAGATGGTTGGTGGCAGATGGGAAACGGGCAGCAGATGTGTGGTATCAGGCGGGGGGGCAGCATAAAATAGTGCTGAGGCTGGTAGGTTTGAACGCAGACTCATTTCTCACAGTTTTGGGTGAAGCGTCATGGCTGATGTAGTCTGACGCCAAGGCATTGGGTGGTGTGGAAATCCTGGCCGATCCACGCCTGATCATCTGACAAAGTGTCAGTCGTTCCTCCACATTTCCCGTGGACAAGCGGGTCTCTCTTTGGGGTACAACGATGCCCCCGCCGAACTGACACCGCGCTCTGATGCCACAGCCTACTGCCGGGGCGTGTACAGCTTCTCCACTGCAAACTGCGGCAATATTGCGGCCACACATTACCATTTGCTGCCCAGTAAGTCCAGCGATCTTCTAACTGGGGTGGCAGAGTGCCTTGTCCCAGTAGGCCACCACCCTGTTTGGTTCAGGGACCTGCTCCAGTCCTGCTGCTGCGGCTGAGCTGTGCGACTGCCCTCCTCACTGTACTAGGCGTGTGAAGAACTGCTCACAGTGACTCCAAACTTTGTTGCAGCTGGATGGACGCTGGTACTGCTCCGACCCCCCCACCCTTCCTCCCGTCAGCCGCGGCCAGTAGTACGTGAGCGCTGAAGAACGCCCGCGGTCAGACCCTCAGAGGAGGATCGATTGCCGCACATAGGCAGCGGCCAACTGACTACGGAGGATATCCCTATAGTATTTGAGTGTTGTCCTCCCTCTCTAATAGCTGCGAAAAAGGCCTCCCATTTTGGACCGGTAGCGAGGGTTCCAATAGGGTGGAGAGCCAGAATCATCCCTCTGCCGATGCTGACTATCAGCGGTCACAAGCCAGCGCAAATCAGCATGCTGCGGGCCATCTGCACAAGTGAATCCGGGGCTCCCTGCCTCCATCTCCATGGATACTGCCAAGGTCTGCGGGTCATCTGCCTCGCGCTTCCTCATCTCCATCTACTCCTACCAGCTGCTCCGTGCTCCTTCCTCGTCATTGTCACCTGGTATAAATCTCACAGTAATTTCACCAGGACTATGCTTCTGTCCTACCATGTCCTCACTCCTCCTCCATTTCCGTCCAGCGACTCATGTGGCCGCGCGATGTAGTGCGACACATCTCCAGCCCATGCCCAGACAGATTTTTCAGCATCTTTTTCACATGACATGAGCTAGTGGAAGAACGTTATCATGCCAGTAGCCGGCCTGGCGACTGACAATACGTGGCCTCCTCGACATGCCCACAAACTGGCAGGTGTCACCATGGAGCTGCCTACTAGCTGACATCATAGTTACACAGGGGAGTACTCCTATCCGCCTGGATCATCAAAAATCCGATGAATTGGCCTTTCTCTGTTCATACAGTCCGGCTCAACATGTGCAGGCTGGAATTCCAAACGTGGAAACATCGCATATCAAGTGTGTGGGGGAGGCGTCTGCCGCTGCATGACTCGAGGAGGGTGTTCTGGCTGTGTGACATAATGGATGAAGTGCGATGCACAAGTTATTCCTGCCCACCACTTTTCAGAATCTTCTGAAGATCGGTGATGAGATCTTCAGAACCTATACACAAACCAGGATCGAACACGTGCGCCATGCAGGGCGCATGACCATCCTCCTCGGTGCAGCACGGACACCATGTCCTCCCATTGTCCAGTCACCATGGTTCCGATTTGCAGTTGCGTGGAGAAAGCCCATACATCGAATTTCTTGCTCATGACGCGGAGCCAGTTACTCCCCTGTGTGAACTTTGGTTCGCCCGAGGCAAGCCCAGTGTATGAACTGCGTGACACTGCTGTGCCTAAGTCACTGTGTATGTTTGGAGCAGTACTTGTGGAGGCCTGAGAAGGTGGTGGTGGGTGGAGGAGAGGAAGCGGACATTGGCGCAGGAGCCTGCAGTATTACTACGTGGAGGAGAATGCGGCGTCTCCTGTCCAAGTTTTGTGTGACCTGGCCGTAAGCAACATCACCCAGTGGGATAGTAAAGGACATGTACTGCCCTGACCGTAGTTATAGCTCCAGACGTCCACCCAACTAGCTGCCCCGCTGCACTGTGCATCCTGGAACAAACCGATAAGCTCAAGGACTGGCCCACCGTCCTGTTCGAACATATTTATGAAGTGATGTACTGCACTTTGTTGGAAAAGAAATTTATGGCTTGAAACCTCCATCTCGGCTTCGGCACACGGCACAAGCCATTAGCTTCTCTGAACGGAGCAAAGTCCACCATTTGAAAGGGAGGAGCTGCAGCACCACGCAACAACTTGGACAGGAGTACGGTCACTCTGCACCTTAAGGTTGGGTTGACGCAAACGTGTCTCTTGCAATCGCCTCGCTGAAGACGACTGCTGGCGCCATGAGTAGCGGGAGCAGGAGCATCTGGACCGGGAGATTGATTCAAAGAGAAAAACAGCTCCCTTCTGCAGAGTGGTGAGGCCTTGACTGGCCTGCAATGGCATGCGTGCCACTGGGCGCTGCTGTTGGTGCGCGCGCAGGATGGACCACCACATTACTGAGCAACGTTTCTCCCAGGCCACCGTATGTGACGCTGCAAGTGTTGACGCAGGCTGTGGTGCCAATGTGTAAGCTCCTGGCCCACGCTTCACTTTCTGCTTACAGATTCTACATAGACCCATATTCAGGCTCCTCCGGTGTCTGTAGCAACAGGAACTGCCACACCCGCCGAGTATCAGATTTTACCGCCAACGCTCCGCACAGAGTGACTAGCTGACTTTATACGCCGCCGGATGCCTCGCTAGATCCCATGTGCTGCTACTTTCTTGGACCTGCGAAGCGGGTTTTTTTACCATCCGTGGCCACTTGGCTCCCGACCTCACACTGCAGCTATCCGCTGACGTCCGGCCACATTGACCCACTTGCTGGCTGTGTGCCGCTGCCTGACCGCAAGCTCGACGCCCTCTTCTTCCCTACGATGATGAAGCCTTGCTCACTCCGGCTCCCAAGTGCGTGTCGCCTACATACATCAGACTATTTGTGTTTCATCGTCACTGCTGTCCTCATCACCGGGTCTCTGTATGCAGAGGCTGACCCTCACAACATGACTCCATGCCACTCCCTCAACATCTATACTTTGCCACCTACTGCAGAAACAGGGGATATTGGCCTCCCCATTTCTTCGCGCCAGTAGCTCTGACTGCCTCCTCAAGAAATGTTCATCTCCTCGCTATATAGAGGCGCTGACCCAGACCACATAGTAGATCTCTGGCTGTGGGAACCGATGGGGACAGAGGCGCGTTGAGGAAAGGTGAGGCCGCTGACCGCTCCCCGGGGCCATGCAATACTAAGGGTTTGTTGTCTGACATGTTCCCACCGACTCTTGGCTGGGGTTGTCAGATGTCGATTCTGGAGGGAAGTGGATGACCTATGTCACCAATCAAGAACATTGGTTGCTAGTCAGCACCGGCCGCTAGAATGACAGCGGCATGTTGTGGCCTCAAACGAGAGTGACCCTGCTGCAACGTCCCTTTGCTGTGCTGGCGACCTGGGGCCCTGCCTCAGAAAATTTGTTGCTCTGCCACTTAGGCAGGTGAAGAGCCTGCCACCACTCTGTGTCTGACAAACTGTTTGTTTCAAAAATGTACAGACACTGTTTGATGAAGATATCAGTTATTAGTGATAATTACACACGCCTGTTATTTGACTCCAAATGAAGCCCACTAAGAAGCTTGGTACCTTGATATAAATTGCGCTCCACCAATGGGCAGGAAAAATTTGACTTTATGTGCCGTTTAAAAAACTGTGTATTTTACAAGATGTAAAGGCTTAATAACCTTCGGAATATGAGTTAAGCTAACCGAATTTCTTTTGTGCGGTGAAAAAGAAAGTTTTCTTTTACTGATTCAACTGCAGAAAAAATGCTTAGTTAACCCTTGGATGTAAATTGCGCTAAAGATCGAGCCCACCACAAACTACTAGCTTTTGTAGCGTGTTACAATGCGGTGTTTTGTTAACGCCACACAACAAGAGATAAAATTGTAATTAACCTTTGCTTGTGAATTAGGCAACCAGGAAAAAGTATATATTTTGGCGGTGAAATGACGGTTTTCTTGTAGTCACCACAGCTGAATAACAAACGCTTTATTAACCCCGGGCTGTAAATTGCGCCAAAGAAATTGAGCCACCACAAACTACTAGGTTTTGTCTTTGTAAGCGTGTATACACATCCGTGTTTTTTACGCCACAAACAAGAGATAAAATTGTAATTAACCTTCTGTGAATTAGGCTACAGGAAAAATGTATATATTTTGGGCTGAAAATGACTGGTTTTATTGGAAACTCTTTTTTATTAGAAAAATATAAATCATCAAGCAAAACTAACAAATCAAAACCATGATTGAACATAAATCAAAACAATGTCCAAACTGATAAGATTGCTATCCGGCATAAAAAGTCCAAAAGTCCACGCTTTATTACGGCTCATCATAAACAAACTAAGGCTTAGCCACCCAGCAAACTAAAATTCCCATTTCGGGTGATAACAAATCATAACATAAAATTCACTTCACTGTTTGGAAAAAGAAAAATCTGCGCTAAGCTGGTCAGATCTAGAAATGATTACACTTATGTACATAATCCTTACCTAACACACTCAACAACAAACACACCGCCATTCATGCCCCACCCCCCAAGTGACTACCCGTGCATCCATACCACTCATTGTGCAAAACTTTTTTTTTTTTTTTTTTTTTTACTTTATCTGACACATAACAAATACACTTCATAACTTACCTACTATCACAAGCACACACTACATTAATTCCTCCATTCATTCCCACCACCCCATGCATACGCACCTGTGCACACAACTTCCTCACACTGCTGTGATTTTTTTTTTTTTTTTTTATATAATTATTATAATAAGTGACCTATCTTAACATCAATAACCGAATATCCTAAATGTCCAGACTTGGACCATAATGTCCTTTAACAGCAAATGAAAACAGAAAACAAATAAACTCAGCATTCCGCTGTAGGGCCCACATGACTCCTATTTCGGAGTCCACCCGTTACAGTCCTCATGTGGTCTTCCCCCAACCCTCCTCCCAACCTTACTGGACCCCCAAGATAAAGATACCTTCTAACTAGACACTTAATGCAAAAACAAAAGCAAATGAGAGGCAATCCGCCTCATGGCCAACAATGAACCCTTGCGAGATCCAACCCAAGCCCCTCCGTCCTTCATGGTGATCATGCCCAAATCCCCACCCAACTGACTAACGCCCCCCAATAGCCTCCCATCATATCTAAACACTACTAGTATAGCAAAATATATACAAGGTTTCAACCACTATTATACAAAATCCAACACATACACTATATACAAAATAAATACAACACTCACTACTTCAAACAGTAAATACCTATATATATAATATATATATATTATATATATATAATATATATATATATATATATATATGATATACTATAATATTAAAGACAACTATATGAACCTAAGGTCTGAAAACTCCAGAAACTTGCTACACAACAAAACAGGGAGCCCGTCGCGCAATCCACACCGCCCCTGCAACCCGGCGGCATGGACCAGCGCCAGACGCACCACCCCCCAAGACGCAACCCCCCACATCCCACAAGGCACAATCACACCCGCCGAAACGCCCGCCACACCAGTCCAACAGCCCGCAGCCCAGTGCCAGGCCCGGCGGCCGACGCCCAACGAGGCTCCCACACCCCACGGGGGGCGAGGCGCGCTGGAGGATGATACGCCCGACACCGGCCCACACACCAACAGAGGCAGGTACAACCGCGCAGCGGCCCCCTCTAACCAAGCTAAACCCAACTCAACTAACATTTACAGGCTTTCTTAATCGGACGCAGGGTTGGTCGGCCTATAAGCCCTTTACTTTCATAGCGCCTAAAAAGCAAAAACAAAATGCGACTGTGTCATGCCAGGCCCCCCCAGCGGATGGAGTGTCCAGACTAGGCACTCTAAAAGAGAAGCCCCTCCACAGGAAGGCAAGCCCTTTCGCACCCAGCCTTTCCCCCTCCAAAGATCTGAGTTTTGCCAGGTCACCAAGTGATGTTTCTAAAGTCCGTCTCCTCGGGAAGGACTTTCTGTTTGGGTGGACACTAGACACCGTGCATTCCATCTGCAATACTTAACAACCTAGCTACTATAGAAAATGAGACAAACGGTCCGACCAACCAAAGGTTCTTGAACGCCCATAGGCCCACATCCGATAGAAAGGTTGGCTAGATCTCGCAGCAGATGAGCCCCTACCAGTTGATATACCCATGACGATTGAAGGGACATTGAAGTAAGAAGGGTGGGCCATGCTTTCACAGCACGGAACCGCACTCCTCCCGAGGACAACCCCGCTCCTCGTAGTTCCTGTAACTCAAGTTTCCCTGACGTACAACCCTCCCGTGAAAGCAGCGCCAGGTCCAAGTCGCCAAAACTTGTTAGGACCCTCTTTTTGTTTTAATAAGACTAAGGCCCAACCGCGAAGGTCCGTACCTGGGCAATCCCTGAGGGCCTGCGGCTTCTTGGTAAAGGTCAACAGGAACCGCAGTGTCTGAGAGACCGTTCTCGTCTTGAGTGCCTGATCTCCTCACATGCCCGCCAGGACCCCGACCGCGAAGACCTTCAGAGCAGGTGCGACATAAGCCGGGAGATGTCCGTGCAGCGTGCGCAAGTCCTTCACACGCCCACAGCTGTCTCCCATTCCTGGAAAGAAAGGCCGAAACCATTCCCGCAAGAGTAGTACCCACCAGGAGGCTCTGAAGCAGAGGTCACCTATGTAGATCTTAAAAAAGGTGTCACAAGGAACCCTCGGGGTTCTGACCATAGATAAACCCCCCTAACTTTCCTGTGCGTACGTCACCTCCCTCTTGAATAGGATTCACGCCTTCCCCCGATAACATCTGGAAGAACAGGCTGAAGATCCTGACCCGGCAAGATTCTGGCAAAAGACACACGCTGCCCAAATAGATGAAAAGTGGAAGCAGGTAAGTTTAAATCAAGCTAACCCTTTCCCCAGAGGGACACGTGACCATCCTTATCCTGATTAAGCGCTTGAAAGTGGCGTCCGTTTCAGCCTGCCATCACCAGTTTTTAGGGGGGTGATCACCCTGAGTCGAATTCGACGGCCCCAAGATCTTAGCTGATATACTGGGGTCCTTGGGAGGTGTCCGGAGATCAAAAAAGATCTCCTCGTACCAACCAGAGACGCCCGCACTTATCCCGGTTGATTCGATGACCCAGACACAGCCGGGTAGCGGGCGGGGGGGGGGAGCGGGGGGGGGGGGGGGGGGGGGGGCACCCTCCGACATAACCAACTCTGCCTCTCTTTCGAGGCGACAAAAGAGGGTCACATCATCGGCGTACGCCACACCAGCCTTACATAGTGGCTTCCGGGGCGCCGGGGACCCGCGACGACTCCGCTAAACTGGCAGGTCCGCGCTCATCCGCCTCAAGAGGTGATTGATCGCGAACGACGAATAAAACAGCGGGCTCAGCGGGCACCCTTTGCCGCGACACCAGAACCCACTGCAAAAGCCGTCCACACCAACCTTTACACAACAGCGCGAAAGACCGGCATTGGCATAAAGGTCTAAGATGCCAATGAAACCCCCTCGCAGGCCGAACCTTCAAGGGTCAACCATGAGTCACTCATGTAACCCGATCAAAAGCTTTTTGTGCCCTGATCCAGGGAGCAGCAAATAGCCCCTCCCAGTGGCCGCCGCTACCCTGCTTCACTGCCTTCACGGACACCAAGTACCGGCACTTAAGGTACTCCGCCCTGGAACAGAGCATTGCGGACCCCCAGAGAGGATCGGGTGGTGCGAACTGCACCAGCCTGTTGAAAAGGTCTTTGCCAAAACCTTACGGTCGTATTGAGAAGACGCTATGGGCCTCCAATTCTCAATACGGGACGGATCTCTCTCTACCCTTTGACAGAAGGATCACTGCAGACCGCCTCATTTACGGGGAAGTGTACCCCGAGGAGCGGCACTCCGTTAACACCACTGGTCAAGAGGGGAGCCAAGATCTCCTTAAAAAAAGGCCGCCGATAGGAATTCAGATGATAAGCCATCTGGACCTGGCGATTCTTCTTCAGGACTAAAGCCCGTCAATCGCCCCGCTCACATCCTCTTCAGTGATCACTTCTGCAAAACATCAAGAGAGGGGTCTACCTGGCTTCAGGAATGGCTTTTCGGCAGGAAACCCGAGATTCCTCATCCTGGTTGGAGATCCTTCCCCCTAGAGGCACGAGTAGTGATGCTTCTGACGACCTCACAGAACCTGATCGCGAATACGATTCATGATCCAGTACGTATCAATCAGTGGCCCAATACCACTTAGAACTACCTTCGCCTTACAGCTCTTGTAGGGTTCGGGGGAGCGGTACCTGCCAAAATCCCTCTCAAGGAACTAAAAGACGAGTCTGTCTATCGTACTGGCCCTCTTAGGAGAGCTTTCACTCTGAGATGTCTCTCACGGTCACCCCCATCCGAGACAACTGCCTCGAGTGTTCCTCCTCAGCCCCTGGTACAAGGCGGTACCTGCTCAGTGCTGCTGAGGCTCGAGAGCTGGCGAAGAACTCTCGCTGCTCTTCTTCTTAAACAACTCCCACCTACTCAGTCCGTACTGCCGCAAGACCTACTAAAGTTACCTGGCTCCTGAATATTAATCCTCAAAAGATTGTCTTACATCTGCTTCCTCCAGGAGAGACGAATTCAGCCTCCAGTATCCCCTGCCCATCTGCGGAGTCTCTGAACATTCAAAATAAAAAGTAAAGCAACAGTATCGGTAAAATCCACTTCCGTCACGGACACCGGTGACAAAAGGTACCTCCTCTCTTCAAAAAAAACCTATCTAAGACCTACACTACCCCTAAATAGTGTAACCGGGTGACCTGGGAGCTCCTGAGTGGAGGTCCACCAGGCGAGCATCTGAGGCTATGCAAATGAAGAGCGACACGTCTATCATAGCCCAGGCCTTCTCTGGAGCCTCTCCCTATCTGAAGGCCTCATGAGGGGTAAAAACACCTCCAAAGATCACTTGACGGCTAGTAAAAAGAAGAGGCGTTCACCTTCATGACTCATGCTTTTGCGCTCCCACTTGGTCTGGAGCGATAGATATTTAATGAGCGAGCGAGCTCGCCCGTCCGATGGTACGGCGTCGATAACCCAAGCACCTCCCCATCTCTCTAACTCCATAACCCGTCTGCTTTTGACCGGTGCGGTAAAAAGGACCGCCACTCCGGAATACGGCTCGGCTGCAAGGGACCAGAACGAAGACCCGAAGCGCCACTCCCTCCGGGCCTTCGTCACCGCTGCAATGGTATTCAGCCTGGTCTCCTGCAAAAAGAAGATGTCGGCTTCAACGCGGCCGAGAAAATCAAACGCCGTATATCGTGCCGCATTCGATCTGATGCTGGCTACGTTAATGGAGGCCAGCTTCAACGGAGAGGGCGTCGCCATCCTTGGTGATGGAGTTAGAGAGCCCCTGCCTGCTAACCAATTCAACAGAAACATGACCACAAACAGAGTATATAAAATTATGAAATGCATTATTACTGGAAAACATAAAATATTCCCCGACAGCAAAAAATACCCGAGGGTCCGCCATTATCTAGTTTTCGATTTGGCCTTCCCTCCAGGCCCTTTAGACCCACCTTCCCCAGACCCACCAACCTCTACTTTAGCCCCCTGCCCCCCCTTATTTTTGGGCGCTCTCCACCTCGGAACTGGGGGCAAGGGCTCCTGAACTTTTTGGGGAAGGCTAGGCTTATTCTTCCGGGCCTTCCCCTCTGACCCTGTGGAACCCCTCCTATCCTGATTGGTTCTTTTTAGGCAGACGGAAGAGTCCATGGCTTCTCCATCCCCACCAGCAGACTCCGGGCCAGCCCCCTTCCCTGAGGAAACCTTGTCCTCAGCCGAAGGGGGCTCGGCTCCCCTGACGCCCCACCGACCGATTCCTCGTCACCGCAATCCTTGGCCTCGTCTGGCAAGGAATGTCATCGCTAAAGTGGTGAACCTATTTCGGAGGAGGACCACGCAGCAAGGGAGGAAGAGACACCTTCCTTAGGTACTTGTCGGTGAGACCAGGAGAGGAGTCTTGGGCTTCCCCCCCCCCCCCTTTGTCCCCTGCTGCTCTTGCTTTTCTTTTTTCTTTGTTGCGCCTCTCCTTGCTGCTCACCGGAAAATCATCGTCACGGGAGTCATTGGGGGAGAAGCATCCCCACGCTCCAGACCGCCCTTGCCTTCCCCCCCTCGGCTCAGGGCCTCGCTCTCACGCAGGGTCCTCACAGCAACGATGGGGGCCGGGACCCTGAGGAGGGCCAACGGTTGACCCCCAGCTCCTCCTCCTACGCTGCCACGCCCTCTCTATAAGCGGCGCTGCTGGAGGCCCAACGTTTCTCTTGCACTGACGCCCGCCCCCTTTCCTCCGCTAGTGCCTTCACACTGCCGCTGACACCACCGTCCTCAAAAGCCGGGGCCGCAAAGCTGCGTTGCAAGGACTGGCGGACACCGGCTGAACGGATGGCCCAGGTCTCCCACACAAGGGCAGCAATCAGGCCACAAGGGTCGCCAGATGCCCCTCACGCGCCGCACAGGGCAAAATTTCCTGTGGCCTCTGCAGCCTGCACTGAACTGGCCCGGGCTTCCACACTTGTGGCACCGCTTCGGCTGCCCCCTGTAGAAGACCTGGATCCGGTTCTCTCCAAGGAAGGCGGCCGATGGAATGTGTGCAAACCTGCCTCCTTGGCGCTTCAGTTTAACTGATAACGACCAAGCACCTGACCAAATACCAAAAATCGTCTAGATTTTTCTGGGGACTCCCTGATCCTTCTAGGCCAAAGCACGCACAGCCCAGCTCAGATGTCGTACAATGAGAGTCGACTCGTTATGGTGATAACGGTCACCTCTTGACCTCACTCTGGCAAGAGGATATTGTCGCACAGAGAAGTGGGACCATTCCGGACGGACTTCGCCCCAACTCTAGTTTCGAACCAAAGAGCTCAAGCCCCTCCGCTGCCTGAACAAATCTGGACGTCAAACACTGTTGACCGTAGTGAGTGAGTGTGATCAGCGCAAAGATGTCTTTGCGCTGAACTGCAATACCTAGGAGGCAGCTCCACTACCCTAGATCTTGTGAGGAGTGCAATGCGTCCAGTTGCCCCTCCCAGAATAGCCGACCACCGTTCCTACGGCACCTGTCTGGCCCCCTGTGGGAAGTGCCCAACGAGCTTCCCCCTGTTTAGGGTTTTCTCAGACTGAAGGCCCCCAATCCGAATCGTTCGATCCATGAATGAGAAGATCTACTTCCTTCCCCTCTATCTGGGTCATCCTCTCACCCTTCTTCAGGGCGTCCAGGACGAGCCGCTGCAAATTTGCTATGTCCCCAGCGCCTGCTGGTAGGGAGGGTGAAGGCCCCGCCCCCCTGGCCACGTTAGCGTAGCTCCTCTGTTTATTTTGAGGGAGACCAGCTCCCTGAGGGGGCGGGGTCCTACCCTGGTGGACTCCCCCGTCTGTAATCAAAGCTGCTGTTATTGGACCTATTCTTAAGTCGTTACTGTTTTTGTTTTTACTGTTCTTGTTTTTCTCCACAACCTCTACATCTGGACCAGCCGTATTCCATTGGCATACTACACTTCCTGCATCATTGGGGGGGCAGAATTCCACCCCACTCTGCATCCATGGTCACCATGGATACCCCTTCTCCTTCCTGACCTGGGTTTTTGGCAGCCTCTCCAGAGCCGGGCTTATTGTTTTTGGGGGATCCCTCCCCCCGGTGCCATCTTGTCCTCCTGCGCACCGGAGGGGTTCACCCCAAATATGTGGTAGCTCCCCCCCGTCAGTGAAACCCCCTTGGTGATGTTTGCTGAACTACCTGTACTGAGTGGCTTACTGCCTGCAGCCCAATATCAGGACCGCAGGGCTATCAGGATTGTAGGCCCATCCCCAGATGTATTCTCCCTACCCCCCATAAGCGCCAGAGCCCTACTATTACAGGGCACGAACCCGTGTGGAGAGGGGTTTCTGAGGCAGCTTTGCAGCAGCCCGCCAGCTTCTTGTGACTGGCCCAAAGAATCCAGCCTGGTCCCGGGGGACGCACTCACGCAGCTTCTTCATTTTCTTTCTATTGTTTTTCTGCTGAGCAATAACCTTCATCTTCTGAAATTTCGTCCCCGAAATTGAGGCCAGCCATCCTCCGCAGGGATTCCCATCCTGTTATCTCCCTCAGGGCCTACCTCCACTAGGGTTTCTCCCAGATTTTCCCCTGCGCCCTGGTCCCCGTGGAATGCCTTGCACTAGAACTTGAGCTTGCTGGCATAGTTTTGATGTGCTGTCGCCATAGCTACCATTGCATTACTTTTGCTGTGATGCTATTTCTGCTGTCATTATTTGGTGCTACCATAACTACGATCCATAGGCATCGCCCCGCCCCCTTTTCCTATTCCCACCGCTGGTATTCTTTTGCCTGCCTTTAGCTTCTGCCCACCCCTTTCCAGCCCGATTGGCTGGTTATCAGCTGCTCCGTCCCTAGGGGTGGGCTCTTCTGTGGCTGCCGCCCCTTCCTTGCCCCCTTTCAATATGGCGGCATCAGACGCGGCTACCGCCGCCAGTACAGAGGCGGGGTTACAGGCTGTCATCGCCGCCGTCATCTTCGCCGCTGCCGGACTCTCCACTGCGCGTGCGCAGGCTTCTGTGTCTACTTCGCCCCTTTCCAAGATGGCGCTTCCGGTTTCGGCTCCCGACTTCCGGTCCGGCGACGATACTGTTCAGCGGCACTGCGTGGCGCGAACGCCGAAAGGAAGCTGGAGCCGGAACCATGCTTCCGCTTCTCAGACCACTTCCACTTCCGCGGCCCCCGTCCGCATCTCCTGAGCTGTTAGCGGCTGGCTTGCCGCCATGTGGCCACGCTCCAGACGCTCCGGAATCTCCGCCCACCCTGATGGCTGCGAGCTGCCTCCGCTGCAGCCTGCCCACATTTCACGGAAGCGCTCATCATTGAGGAGCTTCTCCTGGAAGGTTCAGCCCCATCCAGGATGCTCCTCCGCTCCTCTTTAAGCTCCGCCAGGTCTTCCTTTAAGTTATTAATAACGGCCGCGAGCAGCCCTATTCTTGCGGCCCGCCAGATTTCCCCGCGGCGATAGCGGGCTTCTTGCAAGGTCTTGCTGTGACCACTCGACATACGTATCTCCAGGCGCTCGAAATCTCCCTACAAAGCGCCGGAGCGGCTCGGACAGTGACCCGCAACCCTCTCCTTCCCAGCGGTGGCCCCATTGCTCCACCTCCGCCAGGTAGTCATCTCGTAGCTCTCCTGCTGCCCTCACAGCCGCCTCTACCACCGCACATATGTCCCCCACATCGCTGCGGGGTCCACACTGTTTGTGGTGACAGGCCATTAGGGTACCTGTCGTAGCAACGCTTAGCCCCCGCTTCCCCGCCGGCACGGATCGGGGACGCGAAGTATCAGAGCGTGGCTGCTTCATAATGGCCTCTTGCCTCCAGCGCACCATCGGCCGATCCGGGGGGTGTTTTTCTGCCACCCCCCCGGAAGACGAGGTGGTCTCCAGGGCACTCGACCAGAGGAACTTGGTGTCTATCAACATGAAAAGTACTTGCAACAACAGGCACAAAACACAGTCCAAATAAAGCCCAATAAAGCTCCTCCCTCACCCAACACTGTTAGATGCACAGTATGAGCATTATGATGACTAAAAGAGCAAGCCCTCTGCCGGGGGCAAAACCCTGGCCCCCCAGGGGGCTCCCCCCCCTGGGAAGCCAAAGGAAAAGGGTCTCACTCAGAGACACAACCAGCCAAAAGGTTTAAAGCGCCAGGAAAAGGAAAATTAGCTTCACCCAGGCAGAGGTTTTTACCCCCACCTGGCCCCAAAACCCCCAAACCCCCAAAAAGGCAGCCGCTCCAAAAAACCCTCCTCCCACCAATTTTTCCCCACCCCGGCTGCAAGCCCCCCCAGATTTTCCCCCCCCGGGACGGTTTTTCCCTATTTTGGAAGGTTCCCCCCAAGCTGGAAAAAACCAATCCCTTAAAATTAACCCCGGGAAATTAAAATTGGCCCCAAAAAAATTGAGCCCCCACAAACTTCAAAGCGTTTGTAGCGTGTTACAATGGGGTGTTTTTTTAAACCCCAAACACAACAAGAGAAAAAAATTTTTTAATGAACCCTTTTGCTTGTAATTAGGCTACAGGAAAAATGTAATATTTTGGGGGTGAAAATGACGGTTAAAGTTGGTGTGCAGTTTTTTTAAATCTTCATTAGAAATTTAGCTGCACATGGGGATTTTTTTCCCATTTCAGCCAAAAAATGGCAAATTTGCAAACTATTTGGTTTCATGTTTGTTCGGGGGCCTTTGGGCCTATTAAAAAGCCCCAAAGAATTGGAGTGTTTTTTTTGAGTAATTCCCATTTTTTTTAAATTTTTTTTTCTGTAAATTTTGGTTTTAAGGTGGGGCCCTCCCCAAAAACTTTAGGGGGCCGTAAAGAGGGTTTGTGACCCTTTTTTTTATGGGGCCCCATTACAACTAATACCTCAAAAATTTAATTTTTTTCCCAGTAGCCCATTTTTTTTGCCCAAAAATGCTGGGGACCAGATTGTGCCAGGGGTTGGGGTTTTGGACATTTAAAAAAATGCGGGGCACCCCCGCCTGGTCTAATAGAAATGGGGCCCACTAATAGGTTGTAAGCCACATTGGTACCAAAACATCTATATTTAGGGCACACATTTGTATCCCCTTTTTAAATATAAATTTTAAAGTCCCGGGCAACCACCCTCCCCTCATGCCTGAGGTTTATGATTAAATTGTTTCATTGGTTACTTCAAGGTTGAGCGATTTTTTTGGGCCATCAAACATCGGTCGAGGGTCGATAGTCGACAAATCATCGAAAAGATATCATAGTAAAGCAGTCGTTTTATGAGGTTTGCCCCAATTAAAGTTGGGGGAGAGCAAAAAACCCCTTTCCCTTTTTTAAAACCCCCCAAACGGGGCTGGAGAAGCGGAAATTTAAAACATCCACAACAGTCAAAGGGATACAAGCTACATCTTAGGCAACACACGTAGGTTATAAAGCCACAGAAAAAAAAACACACACAACTTTTCACTATCCCTGTCTTGTACCACAGCATGACCCTTAAACCTGCCAACCACAAATTAAAAAGTCCCAAAAGCAGTATGATTTGAACCATCATCTTACTTGAACTGGAACATTGAATATCCCTGTCCTGGAACGCAGCATGACCCCCAAACCTGCATGACCCCCAGATTTAAAAGTGCCGGAAAAAAAAGGAGTCTTTCAACCACCATTTTAGTTGAACTGGACATTGACTATATCTGTCCTGTACCGCAGAATGACCTTTAAAAACCTGTCTGACCCACAGATAAAAAGTGCCGGAAAAAGGAGTCTTTCAATCACCATTTTTGTTTTCACTGGACATATACGGGTCCCTGTCCTGGGTAGCGCTTGCCCCTTCCGTATGAGTGCGGACCAAATTGAGCTTCACTTGGAAATACTGGGGGTTAACGCTCCTGTTCCACCCAGGTGCCCTTTTTCTTGGCATTCTTTTTCTTATTTTATTCAACGTGCTGGAGGAAATTGTCTCTGTACTTTGTTTCCTGTCCGTGCTCCATACTCCATGTCCACTGAATAACCTCCCATCTGGTAAAGTTTCCTGTACTCCCTTGTACAATTTCAGAGGATTTTTTTTACCAGCTATTTTGTACATGTAAGTTTTTTAGTAGTTTAATTCTAGAAAACACATTTTTTAAAATAGGATGGAAACCCACCATGTCTTTGTTTCTCTTTTTTTAATTGTATTAAATGGGTTGTCTCAAAAACAGGATTGATAGCTATGTTAAAAGATCTTGCAAAAACAAGTCTTTTGCAATATTTTGTCCATTAACAGTTTTCTACCTATTCCTGTTTCTGACAGCACCATCACCCTTGAGCCACTCTTGACAATTGTGAAGAACAAATGTCTGTTAGAAAAAAATTTTTTTTTATAATAGGACCTGTAAATATAGCTGCATTTCAAAGCAAAATGCCCCAAAAATTCCCAAAACATGACCCTTGAGCCCCTTTGGACAATTGTGAAGAACAAATGTCTGTTAGAAACACATTTTTTTTATAATAGGACCTGTATATAGCTGCATTTCAAAGCAGCAAAGACCCAAAAAATTATAAAAATGACCTTCTCAGCCACTGTTAAAAATTTTGAGGGAGAAATGCCACTTAGAAGCCACATTTCTGTTACAAAAGGACCCTGATTATTGCTGTATCTCACAGCCACATGACCCAAAAAATTATAAATATGACTTCTCATCCACTATTAAAAATTGTGAGGGAAAATGCCACTTAAAAGCCACCCCTTCTGTTCCAAAGGACCATGATTATTGCTGTATTGCACAGCTACATGACCCCAAAAAAATTATAAATATGACTTCTCAGCCACTATTAAAAATTGTGAGGGAGAAATGCCACTTTTAAAAACCACATTTCTGTTCCAAAGGACCATAATTATAGCTGTATCTCACAGCAACATGACCTCAAAACCAAATTTAAATACGAAAAATCTAAAGATAAAGTGAGTAAATGGAATACGGTGTTTTTCATGAAAAACCCTTTCTGTCTTTTACAGTCTCCTCACAGCAAAACCAGCAAAATGAACTGTTGGGAAAAGAGAATAAAAATTGCAGTAAGAAATTATCATTTTAAAAAACATTTTTTAAGAGGACCATTTCTTTTTTAAAGGGAAATGTGAAGTAGCCCGGCAACTAATCGGGACCTGGAAATTGGGGGCCCACAACATCATCAGAAAGCATGCCTGATTCATTTTGGAAAAGTCAAACGATCCCATTATCTTGGAAAGCGGATGGTTTGTCTCTAATGACTCCCCAGCTGTGTGAAGGTCCGCTCAGATATGACGGGCTGCGGGGCGGGACAAACCTCTAGGGCGTGCGAGCCAGCTCGGCCCTTTCTCCCTTTTTGGATACCAGAAGTCTTTTGGGGGTCCGGAAACATACAAAAACATCGGTGTTGAGCCGAATAGTCGTGCCCCATGATTTTAAGGGGGTCCTGTTTGGATTGTGCCCTGCACTGCATCCGTTGGTAATGGTAAAAAAAGATTCCCAAGGGGCACCCTTAGGCTTCTCCCACCTTCCCTGCTCCCGTACCCTACGGACTTACTGCTGTCACGTCACTGTGTTTGTTCCACCATGACATTTGGGGGAACGTGAAGCAGACGCAACGATGTCTCCAGTTATAAAATCAAAAGGTCTCCATTTCCGCTTTTTACTCTTATTTGGGGGGGGTGGGGGAAAGTGCTATTTTTGTTTGTACCGGGATCCCGGAGGGGGGCCCCCCCAGTAACTGTTGTTTATTTTGATGGGCCTTTAAGCAGGACATGTTGGAGGAAAGGGCATCCAAGCACCATGTGAGAGAGGAGCCTTGATTTCCCAAGCCTCTGGGTCGGGGGACTAGCAACTGATCTTCCCCATCTTCCCCCTCCGCCTCCAAATTCGCGCCAAACTCTTTCCAAGCAGGGACGTCGTAACATCGGGTCTAGGAATTTCCCCTCCTTTCCCCCCTCCTCCTCCTCCTTCCACCCTCCTGCCTCCGGCACAGCTCAACACAGCCCTGACTTGCCTGAGAATGCAACCCGAGAGATATGCGCCACCTTCACTAGCCTGGGGCCCTGAAACCCTGCCTAATGAAAGACCGATTAAATTGCGAAATGTCGGGCCTTGTGGATTTGACGGAAAAAAGGCTCCGTGTCCGCATCTGTGACCGTCTCCTCCTCCGTCGCTGGGGGGACCTGTGTTTCAGAGTGCCCCAACGATCGTTCCAGAACTAAGATCACCACAATGCTCATGCTGACAAGGGTATTGTCCCGCACTGACCATTTTGGTGGTTTCCCTTCAAAACTGGCAAGGATGGTCCCAGAGCTATTTCACCTGCCTCCACTCTCGGTGGTTCAACACCCCCGGGGTCCGCACCGCTGCTTGTCAGGCCATGTGTCACTCCGTACTGCGTAAGGGCATTGCGCTGCTGCCACAATCGCTGGACATGTGGAGGGTGGAATTCCAGCGTGTTCCCAAACGTCAACAATAAGACGGTTGAGGGGGAGGCCGAGCTGACGCTGCAAACGCAGTCAGGCGGGACGAAGCAGGTGCGAACGGCGGAAGTGCAACTTAGACTTCGAGCATTTCCCCAGCAGGGAGTCCAGACCCGGGGAGCTCTTTAGAAATTTCTGGACGACAAGGTTCATGACATGTGCCCAGGGAAGGATGTGCTCCAGCCTACCGATCTTAAGGGCACAAGCAGATTTCTCCCGTTATCGCACACCACCTTGCCTGGCACTAGGTTCTTGCACCCAGTCAGCGCCCCGGTCTCGTTGTGGAAGCCGTCCCCAGCCCCCCACCTTTGTGTGGAGGGCCCTCCAAAACAGATTAATTTCAACATGGCCAGGTTTCTCTGGGAAACGTGATGCCACCACAGGACCTTGGGGAAAAAAACCCGCACCATCCCGGGGCTTTTTTAAACGGGCGGGTGGGCCCGAGCCTGAGACCAAACCGTCACCCCCAAAGACACCCCCCCCAGCTCACCCAGGGGAGCTGTCCCCAGAGATATAGGGGGCCCTTGGCCGTGCTTACTACCCCAAGGGTTCGGTGGTGAGTTTGGACTTTTCCCGGCCCACCAATGCAGACAACCCGCTTAAAAATTTTTAGAGAAAAACGTGGCGGCCCAGGGCAGGGAGGGGCTTTTCTGGAAAAGAAATGCCTGCCAGCATCGGGTTTTGGGGGGAAAGGAAAGGGGGCCATTGCCCGGGGCAAAAACCCATCTGTGTCCCCCAAAAAGGGGAAAAAGGAAAACTTTTCCAAGGCCAAAAAGCCTGGCAATGCCGAAAATTCAGGCTTTTGGTTTTGGGAAAAGGGGTTTTGGGGTTTAAAGTGTTTTTTCTTTTTTGCTCCCAAAAACCGGGAAAAACCGAAGGCTGGGCTCTAGACCTGGCCCTGAAACCGGTGCGGGTTTCCTAAAAACTGGGGGAAGAGAAAGTGGGGTAGGATGGGGTCTCTGGGGGTTTGCTGGTGGTACCGGGTACGGTGGGGGGGTGAACGGAGGCTAAACCCTGATCAGGGACTCTGAAAACAGGGTTTAGCTGAGGAACGCTTGGGGGTGGCGGAGGGGAGGAGGCAGAGACAGGGGGGTGTGACAGGGGTTGGGGGCCCCGGCGTCGGTCGGGCCTTTTTTTGGCCCCAATTTTGGGCCCCCCTTTCAACTCATGCATTCGATGCATGTGACTAGACATGTTGGTGGGGGTTAACCACCTAAGGTTCTTGCCTCTACTGGCAAGAACCTCTGTTGGCGACGCTGTTCGTTACTGAGATTCACAATGCCCAACCCCCGGGGATGACCTGCCCACTCCTGCAAAATGACGCTCCCCGCCCCTGGCAGCGTGTTTTCCCCCACACTGGAAAAACACCTTCTCTCGTACCTCTACCTCCATGGGCCCCACCCCCCTCTTTCTCGCTTACCCCCCGAATTTCGGGTCCAAAGTTTTAAAAAATTAAAAATTTGAGAAGGAAAGGGAAAAGTTTTTTGAAAGTCCTTATTAAAAGACGGCAAAAACACACTATTCTCAAAACCCTCAAATCAAAACAAAATTCTGGATTTAAATTTTAACTGCAAAAAGATTTTAAACCCAAAAAACTGGCCGCGCCAAAGTGAAAAAACACGTATCTTAAATGTTAAACGGAAAAAATACAAGGTATTTTTGGCACCTTATCAATTCACCTTGGTGACTATCAAATTTCTGTATTCAAAAAATTTTAAAAATGCAAAGTAGATTAATTTAACCCAAAACTGGCCTGCACCAAAGTGAAAAAACACGTATCTGAAATGTATTCGGATAATAAAAGGTATTTTTGGCACCTATCAATTCACCTGTGGTGACTATAAAATTGCTGTATTCAAATTTAAGTGCAAGCTGCCTCAATGAACAAAGCTGTAGTGCGCCAAAGTCAAAAAACACGTATCTGTTATGTATTCGTATAATAGAAGATATTTTTGGCACCTTTCAATTCACCTGTGGTGACTATAAAATTGCTGGATTCAGATTTAAGTGCAAGCTGCCTCAATGAACAAAGCTGTAGTGCGCCAAAGTCAAAAAACACGTATCTGTTATGTATTCGTATAATACAAGATATTTTTGGCACCTTTCAATTCACCTGTGGTGACTATAAAATTGCTGGATTCAGATTTAAGTGCAAGCTGCCTCAATGAACAAAGCTGTAGTGCGCCAAAGTCAAAAAAACACGTATCTGTTATGTATTCGTATAATACAAGATATTTTTGGCACCTTTCAATTCACCTGTGGTGACTATAAAATTGCTGGATTCAGATTTAAGTGCAAGCTGCCTCAATGAACAAAGCTGTAGTGTGCCAAAGTAAAAAAACACGTATCTGTTATGTATTCGTATAATACAAGATATTTTTGGCACCTTTCAATTCACCTGTGGTGACTATAAAATTGCTGGATTCAAATTTAAGTGCAAGGTGGATATATCAACAAAGGTGGAATGGGCAAAATTGAAAATGAACACCTATCTGAAATGTACACTGATAATAAAAGTGGAGTTTTGCACCTAACAAAGAGACCTGCAGTAACTAGAAAAGATGTGTATCCTATAAGTTCAGGCTGCCCAATATCCAGGAAATATTTCAATAGAAAACTGTTAATAATAAAGCTATTGCAGTGCAATGTCTACACTAAGTCTTGGTGAACTTTATCCAGTATTCTTTATTGAGCTTGTCTATTCGTATAATACAAGATATTTTTGGCACCTTTCAATTCACCTGTGGTGACTATAAAATTGCTGGATTCAAATTTAAGTGCAAGGTGGATATATCAACAAAGGTGGAATGGGCAAAATTGAAAATGAACACCTATCTGAAATGTATACTGATAATAAAAGTGGAGTTTTGCACCTAACAAAGAGACCTGCAGTTACTAGAAAAGATGTGTATCCTATAGGTTCAGGCTGCCCAATATCCAGGAAATATTTCAATAGAAAACTGTTAATAATAAAGCTATTGCAGTGCAATGTCTACACTAAGTCTTGGTGAACTTTATCCAGTATTCTTTATAGAGCTTGTCTATTCGTATAATACAAGATATTTTTGTCACCTTTCAATTCACCTGTGGTGACTACAAAATTGCTGGATTCTAATTTAACTGCAAGGTGGATATATGAACAAAGGTGGAATGGGAAAAATTGAAAATGAACACCTATCTGAAATGTATACTGATAATAAAAGTGGAGTTTTGCATCTAACAAAGAGACCTGCAGTTACTAGAAAAGATGTGTATCCTATAAGTTCAGGCTGCCCAATATCCAGGAAATATTTCAATAGAAAACTTTTAATAATAAAGCTATTGCAGTGCAATGTCTACACTAAGTCTTGGTGAACTTTATCCAGTATTCTTTATAGAGCTTGTCTGTGTTCGCCCGCGGGGGCACCCCCTCCGCTCCCCCCCGTGACTTTACAGCGGTAGATGCTCCTTTAAAATTCTCTACCTAACTATATAAAATCTTCCAATCTCTAATCTAACTAAATTGTAAGGATCACAGCTAATAGTAGAGGTTTCTCTGTGAAGAAATATAATAATTTCGCTGAGCTGTTTGGACACAAGCAGAGCGCACGTCCTTCTGCTCTGAGACGCTGAGAGACACTGAGGCTGAACAGGAAATGCTGTTCTATGTAAAACGAGGTCATGTGATTTTTCCAGCCAATCGCAACCATACACATCCCAGTCATGACGTCGCACACACATCTCACCCTGCTCTATTCTGTAAGCTGATTTGCTGGCCGCCAAAATGACAGGAAGCGCCGAAAATGGCGCGATCTTAATAGATGATGCACAGATTTTAACCTAAATTATCGCATGATCTAAAAAGTCCGATCACCATAAAAACCTTGCCGATTTCAACTTTGTCGATAAAAATCGCTCAACACTAGTTACTTTGCATCTGTGCAATCTCCCCATGCATTATACTGCGGCTTTTCTGCATGCTGGTGTGAATAGGTGTTAAAGTTGGTGTGCAGTTTTTCATCTTGCTTTAGCAATTAGCTGCACATGTGATCTTTTTCCCAGTCAGCATAAATGGCAAAGTTGCTAACTACTGGGTTCATGTTTGTTCAGCCATTGAGCTATTAACAAGCCCCAAAGAATTGGAGTGTTTTTTTGAGTAAGTAATGTCCCATTTTCTGTATGTTTTTTCTCAAGGACACTTTGCAGCAAAATTGTAACCACAGCCTAGTAGTCCTGAAAAGCTATGAATTCAGTTTGTGGTTGTCGCTGTTTGGTCCAGTCACTGGAACGGGCATCCATGGACCCCATTAGCTGCATCTGGCTCCAGTACTCCTGGAGTAGATCTGTCTCTAGCTGACCATTTTTAATATATAATAAAGTGTCCAAAAATTGCAAAGAATCGTCCAAATATAACTTGGTAAACGTGAGACCTTGTCTGCATCCATTCAAAAAAATATGAAAGGATTCCAACTCATCAAGGGAACCCATCCAAATCATAAATTTATCATCTATATAATGCCACCAGACAGAGGATGCAATCTGAGAAACAAGAATAGTAAACGTATTCACCCTCAATGGCCACCACGGAGATGTTATCATATGTGGGGGTCAAATTGGACCCCATTACTGTGCCCCTCCTGTGGAGATAAAACGTATCCCCCCAAAAAATAATAATTCCTTTCAAGGATTATCTCCTGAAGAGTGAGAATGAACCGTGAGTAATTCAATAAGGTGACTTATTGATCTGAATTCATTCTGATCCTTCCCTGGTAGTTAAATTAAGGTGCTTAGTACAAATAGCAGGGATGTTTCCTTCTTTGGGATATCCCGGATGGTTCATTTTCTTCACTTTCTAAGCTATGCTCAACAGATTGCAGGATGTCAAATTTTGTTATTTGTACCTTATGTTTTAGATTGCATTTTCTCCCACTATATGTTAATTTTATATGTAAATAATGTTGCTATACTAGACATATCTTGGTTACCTTGGCCTTCCTTGGGCCCTCTACTTATGTGAAGATGGATTCCACGTGGTCCAAATGGTTGGGTATGTGTTTATGTGTGAATTTTTTATTTTTGGTGGGGTGTGGGTTGGAGGGTTCTTTAGTATGTTGTTGGCTGCTGTGTTTGTGTGTGGGATCTACCATATTACTTTGTGGGGTAGACTCTGCTCTCATCACATAAAGCTCCTTCTGTGGTTTCTCCTCCTTTAAGTATCAAAATGGGGGCGCTAATATGTCTCTCCGAGATTGTCAGCGGGTATCTGGGTTCCCTCTCAATTGATGTGGCGTGTTTGCAGGAGACTTATTTGGAGGACAACAGGAAGCACTTACTTAAGAAACTATGGATAGGATGATTATTTGAGTTAATTTATTTTGCTCATGCAAGGGAGAAAGGAAAACCACTCACATTAATTGGGGTCTATGTTCCCCCTTAAATTGACCTTACTGTCATCCAAATCCATGTGGTCATTTTGAAACAAGTGGACAGTAAGAATGAGGTGAAATAGAATTGGGTCAACAGAATATGTAGTGAAATGCAACTTGCAGTGGTTTTTAAATCTTCCTAGTAATGGTGGATATAATGCTAGGCAGGTGGTGCATCTGCTGGGTCACAGGGAGAGATGGCAATAACCGCACCAGGAAGAGAAATCTAAAGAGCCCCCCCGGTTTTCACCAGAGCCCGCCACAAGGCAGAATGGACTTGGCTGCAGAGAACTCTTAGGTCACTACCCTGACGTGGTTGCTCACGATGACAGCCAATGAGGTACAGGAAGAACAGACGGAGTTATAGTCATGATTCAGGCAATGGTCAGGGTAGGCAGAAGATTAGCCAGGACGAAGATAGTCAAAGGTCAAACTGGAAAACCCAAATATGAGCAAGCAGGAACTAATGCTAAGCAACAAACTGACAAAAGGTTGGGGGAGGGTGTTCCTTCAAACAATAGATCCTGGCAGGAGATAGGATCGGGGCAAGTGGCTGGTACACGCTGGCCCTTTAGATTTCAGAGAGCTAGCATGCGTGCCCTAGTAGACAAATACGCGCACTTCGGCAGCAAGCAGAGGAGGAAAGTTGGGCAGGAGTGGGTAGCTGTAAGTAAGAAGAGCTCAGCGAGTGGTGGAAGTGAACACGAGCAAACCCCGGTCCAGAGCAGGGACCATGGCGTGCATCATGACAGTGAAGAAGCAGATTACAGTAAGGGAGCATCGTACAGCACTGTGTATAGACGGGTTCTAGGTTCAATTTTTCTCTGATGTTGTCACTTTTGTGTTTGAAATATGTGGTCAAAACTTGAGCTGAGATGAGAGATGTGGGAGAGTGCAATACAAGGTGGAGTAGGAAGTTAAAATATAAAGAAAATTATTTAGGGTTGTGAGACAGAGATGATATAACTAGCAAAGAAGTCGTATTTGGCAAGTACCATCTTGAAGTTGAGTAAGGTTTGCATGTACAGCCTCTCACAAAAGTGAGTACACACCTCACATTTTTGTAAATATTGTATTAAAGCTGGTGGATGTTAAAGACCTTGCACTCACCCACCTCCCATTTGAGGATGACTCCAAGATGCTCAATAGGGTTTAGGTCTGGACAGATGCTATTCGGTCATCTTGGAGGTGTGTTTAGGGTCATTCTCATGTTGGAATATTGCCTTGCGGCCCGGTTTTCAAAGGGAGGGGGTCATGATCTGCTTCAGCAATAATAATAGTATATGTTAACATTCATGGTTCCCTCAATGAACTGTAGCTCCCCACAGCCAGTAGCACTCATGCAGCCCAAAAACATGACACTGCTTGAGTGTAGGCAAGACACACATGTCTTTGTACTCCTCGCCTGGTTGCCACCACACACGCTTGACACCATCTGAACCAAATAAGTTTATCTTGGCCTCATCAGACCACAGGACATAGTTCCAGTAATCCATGTACTTAGTCTGATTGTCTTCAGCAAACTGTTTATGGGCTTTCTTGTGCATCATCTTTAGAAGAGGCTTCCTTCTGGGGAGACAGACATGCAGACTAATTTGATGAAGTGTGCGGTATATGGTCAGAGCACTGATTGGCTGACTGTCCACTCCTTTAACCTCTGCAGCAATGCTGACAGCACTCAAATGTCTATTTTGAAAAGACAATCTCTGGATATGACATACACACTCAAGTTCTTTGGTCGACCACAGCAAGGCCTGTTCTGAGTGGAACCTGTCTTGTTAAATCACTGTATGGTCTTGGCCGCCATGCTGCAGTTCAGGGTTCAGGGTGTTAGCAATCTTCTTATAACCTAGGCCATCTTTATGTAGACCAACAATTTTTTACAGATCCTCAGACTGTTCTTTGCCCTGAGGTAGCATGATTTCTGTGACCAGTATGAGAGGGTGTAAGAGTGATAAAACCAACTTTAACACCTGCTCCCCATTCACACCTGAGACCCTGTAACACTAATGAGTCACATGATACTATGGAGAGAAAATATCAAATTGGGTACAATTTGTCCATTTTCCCTTAGGGGTGTACTCACTTTTGTTGTCAGCGGTTTACAAATTGATAGCTGTGTGTTGAGTTATTTTGAGGGCACACCAAATTTACACTGTTATACAAGCTGTACACTGACTACTTTACAGTGTATCAAAGTGTCATATCTGCCGTGTTGTCCAATAAGGAATGTGCTGTAGGATAGATGAAAGAACACCAAAGCACAATCATAGTGTAGCAATATTAAAATAATCGGATATCTCAATATAAAGATGGTTGCTCACCTTTTAATGTTGTGTCTCTGGTGACACAACAAACCGCAGAGCGTATTGATTAATATCTTCTCTGGAAGGACCGCAATCCAATTTCCCTGGGATCTCTGATAATAATGGAAATGGAGGATGTAAATAAAATCTTCCAGCGTTATTGCAAGCAGTCTATTGTTGTAGCCTCACTCAGCTCAGTACGGGCCTTAGCACTAGGGGACCACCGAGTTGCGAATTCAAAATAAATTGCTGTTTATATACTCAGCTGAGTAATTATAGAGAGTAAGTGAGATGAGGCCCTCACACTTTGCACAAATAGTAGATAAACAGAACACTCTGGAAAATTTGGCTCCTTAATTAAATCCAATGGTTTATTTCTAAAAGAATAAATGAGTTAGTACCATGGGGGAAATAAAATCAATCTAAAATAATACAATTTTGAGAGCAACGCGTTTCGCCAGCACTGCTTGTCAGGATTCCTCAGGCTCATGTTTCAAATGTGAGTTCGCGGTTGCTTTATAAAGGAAACAGAACAAGGGTTTCAAGGGGAGGTGCTTAGAGTGTTGTTCAATAGTTTAACAAAAAGAAACATGTATTACATAAAACATGAATCTGAGGAAGCTGAACAAGCAGTGCCAGCGAAACGCGTTGCTCTCAAAATTCCATTATTTTAGATTGATTTTATTTCCCCAGTGGTACTCTCTCATTTATTCTTTTAGAAATGAACCATTTGATTTAATTACGGAGCAACGTTTTCAAGAGTGCTCTATTTATCTACTATTTTGTGCAAAGCGCCAGCGGATTCATCTCACTCTCTATAATTACTAAGCTGAGTATATAAACAGCAATTTATTCTGTGTTGTCCAATGAAAAGATATAATACAATATTTTAAAAAATGTGAGGGGTGTATTCACTTTTTTTAGATACTGTATGTGTTTTTTTTTTTTTTTTTTTTCCAGGGCTGAGTTGCCACATTAAAAGTCTGCCTTGTTTCTTTCATTGAACTGGTGTTCCAGAGATGTCTATCACTTTCTCAATATCTCTAGTGTGTAAAAGGGATTACTGAGTCAGAAGCTGGAGTAATTGTTGTGTTATAAAAGACAGTGGCTTTGTCTGCATCATAGAGGATCAATCTGAAAGACAGTAGGAAGAAATTAATAAAAGTTTTTGGCAGCTGAATGGCATGTTTTAACAGAGATGTTGAAGTCACCCATGATGATAATGGGAATATCTGGGGGTGAGCCTGGAGCCAGGTGGTAAAATGATTGGAAAAGGTGGTGGCAGGAGAAACCAGTCTGTAGATGATGACTCTTGGAAGATGAATGGAAAATAGATGCAAACAATATTTACTTGAAAATAAGGGATGAAAGAAATTTAGGTGGGATGATGGAAGAATTATCGGACAAGAGAAGGCTAACACGTTGGCCATGTTTGTAGCCATGGCAGAAAGTAAGAACAGGGGAGGCTATCATGAAGGGTTTTTCTTTTTAACCCAGTGAGGACAGGAAATTAAAAATGAAGAATTTGTGAATGCAGAGAAGTCTGATACTAGCAGAAAGCATTTCACAGAGCAAAGGAGAGAAAGAATAGCGGGGCACGGGCCAGACAAAAAGGTCTGAGATTTATGGGGTTAGAATATTTTTTGGTAGTTAATGGGTAAAAGGAGAAAGCTATGAGTGCTGAGGGAGCACCAGAATAGGTAATATGTTACTAGCAGTAAAGAGATTTAAAGAGTGGTTTCAGTCATAAAGGGATTAATTATAATTAATTAACCTGAAAAATTACTTTACCTGGTCAGTAAATGGAATTTAACATAATTTGGAAATCTACGCAATTGTATTGTTAGTTTTCAAAACATCAGTAATATGTTACACAAATTATAGCATTGGATTAATGTGTCTCAGATACCAGAAAACGAAACCGCTGTTAGACCAGTTCATACATTACTGAAAAGGTCATCAAGTTGTGATGACAATCCACCTTCAATATTCCAGCCTCACAAATGCTTCATTCTTCCTCCTTATCTAGCCTGATCATTACAGGCTACTGACTTTCAAAATGAATGTCAGTTTCTTTTGCTGCAAAATGGAAAGAAGGAGAAAGAGAAAGAGATGACCTTTAGTGAGTAAAATAGGTTTGTGAGCTCTCAGTGCTTTGTAGTTATGTCTGAAGCTCATTATCTCCTTATCTCAAGAACTTCCAGTCCCTGTATCAATAACTGCTTCTCTGCAATAGGTTTGTGTCTCTTGCTTGTGAGATAGGGCTCTGGCATAAAGGTTTATTAATAGCTTAGAGCAAGCTGCCAAATGGATCAGAGCATTAGAAATTGAAGGAAAGTGCTTCATTCTGCATTCTTTCAACTACTGTTTTGGCTGTCTGAGGGATTTTTTTATTTTTTTATTTTGAGCTATTGACCCCAGACAGTGATGACAGGTAAAGCCAACTCTGAATACTGCAATATTGTTTAGTGTCAGGGATAATTTAAAAGCATTGCATGTATGGGAGTAGTAGAAATGTATTTTAATAGTGTCATCATTTACCATAGCCAAGTATAAATATAATCAAAGATTTAAATGCATACGTTTTAAACAATACAACATAACATAGAAGGGGCCATTCATATTGATTTTTAGACTCTATTCCTGGTTCCGTTAAAAATGGTTGCCCCAACGTGCACTACACTAGAGCCATAGAGAATAATAGAGCAAACAAAGTCTTATTTGGATTACATTATCTCTATTTTCTGAATGCACACACTTTTTGTGCTGCACACAAAAGAGATGTTGACCAAATTCTTGTGTCCAGCAAAGAAAGCATGTGGATTCACTAAATTAAACCAATGTAGTCCAAATATGAATATATATGTTTTATAATTCTGTATGTTTATGCCACGATAGACAATCAGGTAGCATTTTATGGTATTTTGAAGGATGATATGAACTAAGCAGGGGCGTAACTAGAGAAGCCAGGGCCCCAAAGCAAACTTTTGGATGGGGCCCCCTAACCTCCCCCTCGCCCACCTCCCTGACCATGAACATTTACCAGGACATGCTGTTAGATAATGTAGATAATACAAGGGGCAAATACCTTTTATCATAGATATCACCATCATACTGCTGCCAAACAAATCCACTATACCAAAACCAATATTACCAATAACGCTACTACATATGAATCTGATTATACCACCAGAACAAGACCACAAAGTGACTGAATAATACCTCTACACTATTATTAATCAGTACACAACGACCAATAGTACCGCCATATAGTGACCATATAGTGATATATACTAGTGTACACAGGCTCTGCAGACTGTATACAACCACCATATAGTGACCATATAGTGGTAGACACCAGTGTACACAGGCTCTGCAGACTGTATATTACCTCCACACAGTGACCATATAGTGGTAGACACCAGCGTACACAGGCTCTGCAGACTGTATATAACCACCATACAGTCACCATATAGTGGTAGACACCAGTGTACACAGACTCTGCAGACATAAGTGATTAAAGTGTAGTTACATCTTGTGATTGACAGGTGACGTTTCTCTGATGAGTCGTTGACTTTCCCTTTTGTTCTGTGATCCAGACTGCCTTCGTGACATCTCCCGACCACTTGTCCCTGGAGATTTAGACACAAATATCTTAGAATCTTGTCTTTTCCAGCACCTGCTCCCCTGGCTATATGGGGTCCATTTAGGCAGGCAGGGTTTAGGTTATATGGGGCCCCAGATAGGCAAGGTTTAGGTAGGCAATCTAGGCAGTCTAAGACTTTGAAAGGGGAGCTCTGATTGTTTGCTATGGGCAACAAGTTTTAGACCTAGAAAGTTTTCATACATGTCCCACAAAGTGTGTACCACCCGGAAATAGAGCAAATGTAGTAAGCATAGGACTGTGTGATGCTCTATTGATCTCTATGGGGTAGTAGTAGTGGTATACATTGGGGTACTTTCTATCAAGTTACCATGACAGATACCACAGATGTGGTGTATAACGCCATATGACTGGCCGCTTAATGGGTCTTTACATTTAGTTAAAGTTATTTGTCTTGACACAGAAGAACATTATGCTTCAACACTGGCTTAGTTTTGAATAACATGCTGTATTTTTCTGTAACTTACATATAAAATTAAAGTATATTAAAGTAAAATTAACAGCAATAATAGAAACAGAATATGGCTAATTTAATAAAAGCATGACACAGACACATTTCTGTACGGCTATTACAGCTGAAAATCAAAGCCCGGGACCTGAATTTAACCGAATCCGAAAGACCTGTGTTTTAATGCATTTTGTTCTAAAATATTTGCTGCTTTCAGAGAAGTATACTTAGGATTGAGCTACTAAAAGTTACTTGTGCACAAGTGGGAATAGAATTTATTGCTTCGATGGAATGCCTATGTCTAAGCTTCAAATAAATAAACTCGGTTTATGCCAGTATGTAGTTTCATAATCCCCAATGTGATTCATACACATATCTTTATTTTATAAGTCTCTCCTGTTGAATTTGGTCATACATTTCAAGGTGTATTACTGCTTGTTACACACTGATCTGTCAGTAGTATTTTTGTTTGAATTATTTTTGCTTCAATTTATTATGTATTTATTCTGTATGTACTCTGAAAAAGTTCAACTAAAAATCCTACTTATCTAGCTAAACTACTCATCTACACTTCTAGAAAAATATGTGCTTGTCAATGCATTTGCGGTACATAGTATGGTAAAAAAAACAGATGTTCATCAAATTCATCCAAAAGCAAGATAATGTGGATGAAGAAGAGGGATAGGATTAACTCGTAAACTTTGTTTCCCCTATTGATCCAAAGGAAGGTGAGAAACACACATGGCATGAAATAATGTGTTAACAAAAGAAAACATTTTCCTCCTCATCCCAAATGGTCATTTGCCTGGATCAACATTCAAAACAAGAATTTTTTTTTACATTTAATAAGAGTAAATATTGTTTTGCTCTAAGTAATTGTCTAAGCTTTTTTAGGTCCTTGGTTACTATTGTGACCAACTCCTGAGGCAGGTATTTCACAGAGTCACAGTTCTTATGCTAGAGAAGACTTATCTTCTCTGGAGATTTATCCTTTTTTTACAGACAAAAAGAGTGACACATTCTTATCTGAGAAGATTTCACATTAAATAGATTTTTCCCATGTTCTTTGTATGGAGCTTTATATATTCATACAAATTTATGATGTTCCCACTTAGATTTTTTTCTCAAGAACAAATAAATTGCATATCTTTTAACCCCTTTCCGACGCACCAATTTTTGTTTAAATTGTGTTCCTTTTTTGCCTCCCAGCTTCCAAAAGTTACGAGATTTAAATACTGAATCATAAAGAGTACTGGGAAACTAAAAATTCTTTATGGGGTGAAACTGATGGGTGGGTGGGAGTTAAAGGTAATTATGCTGTTTGTTGTTTGGTTTAAAATACATGTTTTCTGTATTTTGTGGGTTAGTATGATTTTAGTCAAATTTATATCATTTTCGTTATGTTTTATTATGTTTTACTTTCTTATTTTTCACATTTGCATTGCATCGCTATATTATAAAATCTAAGAACTTTTTTTTCTGTGTGACTGCTCATTTTTTTCATAATGGAGTGTAATTTTTATTAGTACTTAGGAATATGTTAAGATACATACAACATTTTGATCATTTTTTATTCCAATTTTTGGAGGAGGCAATGTGGTCAAAAAACACAATTTTTGACTTACTGACTTACAATTATGTTATATGTCAGTAAGGGATCAAACTTTCTTCATAACATACCATAGATCTTTCATGCCTCTTATCACTTTAGTTTTTCATATTTGTACTTTTCCCAGTTCCAAGATATTCATTTATGAACTGGTGCGCAAAACTGTAAAAAATATATTTCAGATGAGTTTGAAACAATGCTTTGTAAGGCTCTGTCCATATGACGGGTCGCATTCCACACAAATGACTTGAAATTCTCATTTAAAACAGAAAGAAAACAATTCCTATTGACCTCAATAAAACATAGGCCTTGTAGTTCATATTTTTTGCACACAGTTTTAAAAACTGACATGCAGTAAAGACGCTATGAACATGTTGATTCTTTGGTCGTATTCCATGTGGAAAACGTGTGGAAATTTACTATTGATATCAATGGGGATGGCTAATAACCTCATGCAATACATGTGTACAAAAGCACATAGGCATCAATTTGACTCTTTTGTAACTGTAAACCGCAAGTAGATCAAATCCCAAAAAACAAAAAATCCACATGAAATAAGCATGTTTTTTAGTAAAAAATACTCATTACAAACACATCAGATGACACGGTTTTCAATGGCAGAATCCGACGTGTAAATTTTACTCAATGTGTGAACGTCCCCATAAGTGGTAAAATTATGTTCCTCTCCTTTTTTTTCCCAAATTTTTTTTTTCTTATTTAAAAAGAATATTTTTTGCGGGTTTTAACATACTTTTGCTGTTTTTTTGTTTGTCCCTGTCAACTGTTCCGGGTTTCCCTTGGGGGGGCCCGGGGGTTGTCACCTTGGGGGGCCCTTTTCGGCCCGGTTTTGGGGGGGCTTTGGGGGCCGGGTGGGAAGTTTTTAGGGAGGTTGGGGGGGGCCGGGAAGATTTTTTTTCCGGACTTGCCTTCCCTTTTCCTTTTCCCCCTTTCTCCCCCTTTTAAAAATTCCTTTTTTTTTCATTTTTCCTCCCCCTTTTTTTTTTTTCTTTCTTTTTTCCCCTTTTACTTTTTTTCCTTTGTTTTTGTTTACCCTGCCCGGGTCTGTTTTTTTCGTTGGGCCTTCCTGGGTTCCCGGGTTGGTCTGTTCCTCTTTACCCGTTCCCAGTTCCTGCCCTTTTTTTTGGGGTTTATTTTCTTTTTTCCCTCTTTTTTTTCTTTCCCGGGCCCCTTCCCTTATGGGGGTTTTCCGGGCCTTTTCTGCCCCCGGGTAAAGTTTCCATTCGGGGGGGGACCTGGGGGGGCCCGCGGGGCCTGGTTTTTCCCTTTTGAGGCCCCTTTTTCCCAAGGACCTCGGGGGGTTTTAAACCCTGGGGGGTTTTTTTGGGAGGGGGTTTTTGGGGGTATTGGGGCTGGGAGGGGGATGGTGGGGGGTTTTGTTTTTTGGGGTGGGGGGGGCCTTCCCCTGTCCGGGGGGTTTGGTGGGGGGGGGTTAGGGGGGTAGGGGGGTTTTTAGGGAGGGGGTTGTATCCCGGGGGGGGGGGACCCCCTTCCCCCCGGGGGGGGGGGGTTGGGGGGGGATTTAGTATTTTTTGGGGGGGGGGGGGAATTTGTTTGGGGGGTGGCCCGGGGGGGAAAAGGGGGGGGGGGTAAAGGGGGGGGGGGTAAGATTTTTCCGGGGGGGGTTTTGGGGTGGGGGGGGAAAGGCCAAAGGTCCTTTTGGGGCTTTGGGGGGGGTTTGGGCGGAACCGGGAACCCGGGCCCCTTTTTTTTTGGTTTTTTCCCTTTTTTTTTTCCTTGGGGCCGTTTTTTCCTTTTAAACTACCACCCTCGCCTGGGGGGTGATCACGGGGGGATCCAAAACCCGGGGTTGGTCTGGGGGGCCGGCGTTCGGCGTAGGGTTTTGTCGGCCCCGGGAAAACCTTTTTTAACTTTTATTAATGAACCCAGGGGATCCCCCGGGGGGTTTTGGACCCCCTTTCCCCTGTCTAGGGTGTCTGAAACCCGGGGGTTTGTCATGGTCCGGGCCCCAAAAGTTTTCGTTTTGGCCAAATTTCATGGCCCCCCAGCCCAAAAGCTTACTTTTTGGGCCCTTTGGGTTTCAGGGTTAAAAAGCCCAGGGGGGGCTTACTTTTGGGCCCTAGCTCGGGGTCCAGCCCAGGTTTAAAACCCTTTTGGGGGCCTTTTAGTCAGGGTTTTCCCACCCCGGGGCCTTACGTTTGGGCCCTTTGTTTCAGGGCCCCCCAAGCCCGGGAGTTTCGTTTGGCCCTTAGCCCTTTGGTCCACCCCAAAAGGGGTTTTCTTTTTTGGGCCTGGGCTAGGGGCCCCCCAAGAGTTTTCTTTTGGGGGCCTAGTTCATGGGCCCACCCCAGGGGTTTTACGTTTGGCCTTTTTCAGGCCCCGGGCCCCAGGGTTTTACTTTTGGGGCCTGGGCTCATCCCCCCACCCAGACCCTTCTTTTGGGGGCCTGGGCTCTTTGGTTTCCCCCCCTTGGCCTTTTCTGGGGTTCCCCGGGGGGTTTTTAAGGGGCCCCGGGCCCTTGACCCTTTCTTTTCCCCGGGGGTTTAAAGGTTTTCCCCCCCTTTGGGGGCCTTTTGAGTTCCCCGGGGGAAAAAGGGTCCGCCCTGAGCCTTCGGGGTTTTCCCGTGGTTTGGGCCCCCGGCCCGGGACCCTTTTGGGGCCCCGGGGGGCTTTGGGTTTCCCGGGCCCTGGGGGCCTTTCCGGTTTTCCCCGGGGGGGCTTCCGGTTTTCCCGGGCCCTAAAGGCCTTCGGGAGCCCCCCTTTGGCCCTTAGGGTTTTCCACCCTTTTGACCCTTTTGGGGGGCCCCCGGGGGTTTTAGGGTTCCCCCCCCTTTTAGCCTTCTGGGGCCCCCTTTGGTTTTAAGGGGTTCCCCCCCCGGGGGCCTTTTTTGGGATTTCCCCGTGGCTTTACGGCCCCCGGGCCTGGGGGCCTTCTGATTTCCCCGGGGGTTTAAAGGGGCCCCGGGGCCCTAAAGGTTTTTCTGAGGCCCCCGGGGGTTCGGTCCCCCCCGGGCCCTTTTCGGGGACCCCCAGGGGGTTTTAGGGTTTTCCCCCCCGGGAGCCTTTTTGACCCCCGGGGCTTCCCCCGGTTTTCCCCGCCCTAAAAAGCCTTCGGGGATTTCCCCGGGGGGCCCTTTGGGTTTTCCGCCCGGGGTTTTTTTCCCCCCCCTTTTTGGGGCTTATTTCCCCCGGGTTTTTTTTCCTTTCCCGTCCCCTTTCCTTATCTGGGTTTTTTTTCCCTATAAACGGGGGGGCTTTTTTCCAGCCCTTTCCCCGGGGTTTTTGGGGGGGGGTTGCCCTTTGGGAAGTGGGGGGCCCCTTTACCTTGTAAAAAGCCATGTTTTTTGTGATTTGGGGGGGGGGGGGGAGTGGGGCTTTAAGGGGGGGGGTACTTTTTCCGGTTCAGGGCCGCGGTTCCTTGTTTGGGGCCCCGGGGGCCGGTTTTTCTTTCCCTTTTCCTGTGCCTTACCTTTTCCCTTTTCCTGTTCGGGTTGGGCCCCCTTTGGGGCCCTGTGTGGGGCTCTGTTCTTTAAAGGGGGGCGCGCTGATTTTTCCTGCCCTTTTTATGGGTTTTTATTTTTTCTTGTCTTTTTTTTCCTTTTTTACCTCTGACCCCGGGGCCTAAAAGGGAGGGGTTTCCCTCCCTTTTTGCTCTGGGTCAGTTTTTTTTTCGGGTCTTTTCCCAAGCCCCCTTGCTGGGTTGGGGTTGGGGTTCCATTTGAGTTTTCTCCCCAAGTATTTTTGGGGACTTAAAAGGGGATGGGGTTCCCAGTTTTGGGGTCATCTAAAGTCCGGGAACCCCCCCTTTTTCCCCGGTTTTTGTTATTTTGGGGGCGTTTTTCCCCCGGGTTCCTGTTTTCCTCCCCCTCGGAAAACCTTTTTCCTGGTCTTTTACCTTTTCCGTTTTTAACCCTTTCCGGGGTTTCCGGTTGTTTTCCTGTGGTTTTTACTTTTTGGCGGGCTTTTGTCAAAAAGGAACCGGGGGGGCCCCTTTAGAACTCCCCCTCCTGGCGTGGCCCTCCAGCTACCCCCCCCCTTTTGGGTGATCCCCCAGGGGATTCCAAACCCCCGGGGGATGTCTGCGGGGGGGGGGGTTTTTGGGGCCTTTACGTCTGTCGGCCCCGGGCCCCTTTTAACTTCATCTCCCAATTTTTAAACCCCATTTTAAACCCTAAAAAAGGGCCCCATTTTTTCCCCCCCAAAATTTTTTGCTGACCCCTGTAGTTTTATTATTTTACCCCCAGTAGATCACTTTTTACTTTAAATTTTTTACTTTTGGAAAATGCTTGGACTTTTCAAATTTGGGGCCGGGGGAGGATCAAGGGTTTTAACCCCCCCCCCTTTCTTTTTGAAAAATTAAGAACATCTTCCGTAGTTTTGGTTACTTTTGGGCCGGAGGAAAAACTTTTGGGGGGTTTAAACCCGGGGGGTAACCCATTTGGGGCCCCCGGGGGGCCTTTGCGTTAAAGGGGGGCCCGCCCCCCGGGGGCAGCTGTTTTCCCCGGGGTTGTTTCCCCGGGGAAAATCCCGTTTTCCGGGGGCCCGGGGCCGGCAGAAAAATTTAAAAAGTTAAATTTTGGGGGGGGGGAAGGGGGGGCTGGGGGGAGGGGGGCCCTATCCCGGCGTTCAGGGGGGCCGGGGCGTTTTCCCCGGGGGTTTGCAGAAGGGGGGGACCCCCGGGAATCCCGCTTTTTGCTTACTTCCCCCCCGGGCCTTTTCTGTGTTTCATTGGGTTGGTGGGGGGTACGTATTTTCACCGGGCCCCCCTGTGCGGGAAGGCCCCGGGGGGATTTGCAGCGGGCGGGCATGGGGGGAAAGCTTTGGGGACCGGGGTTTGAAAAAAAACTTTTTTTCCTTATTTTTTTTGCCCTAACCCTTTTTTGTTTTGTTAAGCCTGCCTTAAAAAAGGGGCCCCCCCAAAAAGGCCTTTGGGCCGGTTTTAAAACCCCCCCTGAAAAAAAAGGCCCCCCCTAACCCCTCCCCGTTTAAAAAACCCCTTCCTTGTTTTTAAAAGCCCCCCTAAGTTTTGGGCCTGTTTTAAAACCCCCCCCTGTATAAAGCCCCCCCTGGGGCCTCCCGGGTTATAAACCCCCGGTAAAAAAGGGCCCCCCTTTTAAAAGCCTCCCTTGTAAAAAAAGGCCCCCCAAAAGGCCTTCCCTGAAAAAAAAGGGCCCCCCTGTTTAAACCCCCCCTGTAAAAAAAAGGACCCAAAAAGGTTTTGCCGGGTATAAACCCCCCCTGTTTTTAAACCCCCTTTAAGGGCCTGTTTTTATCCCCTCAAAGGCATGCCGGGAATCCCAAAAAAGGGCCTGCCTGTATCCCCTAAGCCTCCCTGTATAAACCCCTTTCAAAACCCCGGGCCCCTGTTTTTACCCTTTTAAGCAGGGGCCGTATCCCCTCAAAAGGCTGGCCGTATACACCTAACCTGCTTTTTTCCCCCTTTAACCTTTTGCCTTTTAAAAAACCCTCGGGGGCCCCCCGGTATTCCCCCTTTAAGCCTGGTTATTTTCCCCCCTAAGCCGGGCCCTTTAACCCCCAAAAACCCTGCCTTTTTTTTTTACCCCCAAAAACCGGGCCTATTTTCCCCCCCAAACCCGGGGCCCTAGAAAACCCCCCAAACCTCCCCTTGAAAAACCACTCAACCCGGGGCCTATAAAAACCCTAACCCCGGGCCTTATCCCCCCAAAGGGGCCTCTAAAAAATTTTTTACCCCTCAAAGGGCCCCCCCTTGGCATCCCCCTTCTGGGGGCCTGCTTTATTACCCCCCCCCGGGCCTATTTTACCCCCCAACCGGGGCCCTTTTATCCCCCCCTTACCCCTCCCCTTTTTTCCCCCCCTTGGCCTCCCTTTTAAAAAAAACCCCCCTAGCCTGCCTGGGAAAACCCCCACCCTTTGCCTGTTGGTTATCCCCACCCCTTTTTTATACCCCCCCAAAAATGCTGCCTTTTTAAAAGCTCTCCCTGCCTAAATTAGGCCCTAAAATTTTCCCGGGGGAAAACCCTTGTTCCCTTTTTTACCCCTTTTAAAGAAAACCTTTTTAAAGCTTGCCAAAACCTTTTTATGGGCCCCAAAAACCCTGCGGGGTCTACTTTGGGCCAAAAACCAAAACCCAAAACCCCTAAAAGGGCCCCCCTTTCCCCCTTTTAAAACCCCCTATTTTCATTTTTGGGCCCTCCCTATGGGTACCAAAAAACCGGGGCCTCCCTTTTTGGGGCCCACTTTTTGGGCCTTAATTAAATTTATTTTTGGGGCCCCCCAATTTTGGGGCCTATTTTAAAAACCTTGTTTGGGCCTAAATAAAACCCTTTTAATCCCAAAAGGGGGGGGGCAGGTGTGGAAAAAAATTTCCCGGGAAATTTCTAAAAATTTTTTTGTTTTTAAAAATTTTTGCTGGGAAAAAGGGGTTCGGGAGATTTTCCCCTAAAGGGTTTCGGGGGCCCCAGTTTGAAAACCCCAAAAGGGGGAAATTTTAAAAAAAGGGGCCCCAAATCGGGAGAAACTTTCCCCCCTGTAAATCCCCCAAGATGTAATTCCCATTTGAAAATTTCCCCATTTTTGGGCCAGACCCTGGGGTTAAAATGGTGGCAAACCACTTTTTTGGGGTTCACTGTAGGGGGGTTAATTTCCCCAAATTTCGGGCGGGGACCCTGTTTTACATCTGGGTTTTTTTAACCACCTTTTTTGGGTCACTTTATGGGCGGTTTTAAAATTGGGTTTTTGTTTTTATGTTTAAAAGGAAAATAGTGAAAGGGGGTATTATTCGGGTCCCCTTTGGGGGGCCCATTTTTCTGGCGGTAAAATTTCCGGGTTCCATTTGTTTTTTGGTTTATTTTTTTAATTTTTGCCCTTGGTTTGGGGTGGATTTTTTTGGGGAAAAGCGGTTATTTTTGGGGGTGATATTTTTATGGTGGGGGTTTTTTGGGCCCCCTTTTTATTTTCTACAAAAAATTTTCCGGGCTTTGTTTTGGTTTTTACAGGGTCATGGTCAGGGGGGGGTTTGGGCCCGGGGGGGGGGGGGGTTTAGGTGGGTGGGGTTTTATGGGGTCCCCTTTTGGAAAGGAAAATTTAATTTTTAAAAACCCCCCCATAGGAAAATTTTTGAAAAATTTGTCCCCCCAAAGTATGTATGGTTAAAATTTCCCTTTCAGTAGGTGGGGGTAGGCATTTTTAGGCCCCACCCATTGAACATAAAAAAAAAATTAAAAAACCCCCCAACCTTTTTCCCCATTCCTCCAAGGGACCCTTTCCCTTGGTCAGGGGGATTTTGTTTTGTTTTTTCATACCCCCCTTTCCCCCCGGGGATGCTAAAAAAGGCAGGGTTTCTGGGGATCGGCGGGGGGGCTTTGTTTGAGGGGTTAACTTTAAATTGGGCCCCCACCTGCACGGGAAAAACACACCAGTAGCGGGTTTTTAAGGCCGGGGGGAAAAAACTTAACCCCTTCCCTTTGGTTTTTTTTAAGTTTTGTTTTTGGTTTTCAATGCCAAGTATTAGTTTTACTCCCCCTAATGGGTTGCCCGAGGGGAAATTTGGAAAAATTTCTTAAATCTTTACCCACTTTTTTTAATTTTTCCAATGGGGGGCTGAAACCCCACACAAGGTTTTGGGGGACGGGGGGGTTGGGGACATTGTTTTGGGGCCCGCTCGGGCCCCCCCTCCTAATTTTCGCACCCTGGGTGGGGTTGCCTCCCTGCCCGCCCCCAAAAAAAAAAACTCCCCTTCTGAACCCTTTTTCGGGGGATTTTTTATAAAAATTCCCTTTGTGGGGGGGGAACATCCCAATTAAACTTTTGGTGGGGGGAAAAACCATCCCTTTTTTAATTTTTTGGGGACATAGGGGGCCCATGAAAAATTTTTTCGATCTTTGGGGGTTTTTGCTATGAAAAGGGGAAAAAAAAACCAAAATTCCCAACATTTTTTTACAATATATATTTCTTAATGTTTGTTTTCATTTATCTGTCCCTCAAGTGTCAGGAAAGGCCATTACTTGACTTCATTACTTTACACGTTTTTTACAATCAGTGGCTGACGGTGGCAGTTACACACAACTCAGTTTTGACCAAGGTATAGATACAGGTCTCTGGAAACAAATTGGATTTGTGTGCCAGAGTAAAGGGAAACTTAGTTGCCAGGGCAAAGGTACAGGAGAAATTGCCTAGTGACTATTATCAGTGTTACAGCTGTGCTGGGTTCATTTAGCCTCCACAACTACATCCGCATCCTGGCAATCACATGATCAGTCATATGACCTCTATTTTACATGGAGCTTTCCTTCCTAGACTGTTCCATTATGTTTATAAAGTTTCATAAAATCGGATGCTACATTTCCTAGATTTGCATTCTATAAAAAAGATGACTTCTGTAAATATTCAGAAAATTTTTAGCAACTTGTAAAATTTCATCTCACCAGAGAGCTTTAAAAGTGTTTTAATAAAAGGTTATTCACAAAATTATGATAAAATGCTAAAATACAACTTATTGTCATAAATCTACAAAAATCAAGAGCCATACTAGAGATATTTAATGCAAATGATACTCTTTGCAAGGCATTATTACTTAAAAAAAATGTAGAATTTAAAGGGATTATTTCTAATAAAACTGTAAAATGTAATGGCACTATATTTCATAAGCCTCTAAAAGTATGGTAATAGTAGTCTGATGGGTTTGAATTGGTTTCCTGGTAGGGGGCATAAAATAATAGTGATTGGGTGTTATTGCTGGGCTGCTAGCTCTCTACAAGAAGCTGTAAAGCCTTTATTAAACTGCAAAGTATGAATTAATACTGTTTAGATTTAGTTGATATTTACTAGTTTACTCAAAAAGATACATGTAAAAACCATTAAAATAGTAGAGAGTAGAAAACAAGTAAAGAAGCCATTTCTGATCCAAAAGTGGAATGGTTGGCAACATACTGAAAAGTACACTGCAAAAATGTATTGCAATGTACATACAGTAGATAAGGTCTTTTATGGGATATAGCATTTTTATAATTTCCAGTTTGCCTCTCATATGGCCATTAGTGTTGACTCTTTAAATTGTTAAAAAATATAGTGATTCTCATAAATACTGCTATAAGCTTTAGTTTGCAGTTAAGTAGATTTTATATGCATGCCTGTAAAAAGTTTAGGAGTATAGTTTTACTCTAATGCTTGGAAGGAGCCCAGGAAGATGAGATCCATAAATAAATAAACCTTAACGTAGGGGCCTGTTTTCCCAGTAAAAGCGCATTGTAGGCTAAGTTCATACGCTTATTCAGAACGTATTTAACGTCGGTATTGCCGATCGTAAATACGTGCCGAAATCAGTTGAAAATCAGTTGCAAATCAGTTGGAAAAAAGATGACACTTAGATGTGGCAACGTATTTCGTGCGTACGGATCTTACAATCCCCATTCATTATATGGTTTAAATTCGTCGCAAAAAATCCGGCCCAATAATTGGGCCATCATAATGTTTTTCCGCCGCCGTTTTTGCGGCCCAGCACAACTGGCAAATACGCGGCGGCAATACGGCAAGCGAACTTACATGTCGTCTTGAACGACGACATCGACGTAGTTCCCATAAAAACCAATATTAAATGGCCTGCAACTTTTCAGCCTGATTTTTGGAACGAATTTACGATGGTAAATACGGCGGCAATCCGTTCCGAAATAAATAGGGCCCCCGTGTGAACTTGAGGCCTTAGGAAAAAAGAAAGGATCAGATTTACATATTTGACTATGCCTGGCCCTATTCAGCCCTAGCACCCCCCTAAGACAATAGCTGATTTTCACTGAAAGACTCAACATATTTCTTCCCCCCCCCTTTTTTCCACCCCTTAAGCAATTTCAAAGAGATCTGGTTCTGAACAAAGAAAAAACACTACAACATTATTCCTAACACCTGGATATATAAGAAAAAAAAATTATACATACAGTATCTCACAAAAGTGAATATACCGCTCACATTTTTGTAACTATTGTATTATATTTTTTATGGGACAACACTGAAGATATGACACTTTGATACAATTTAATAAATAGTCCAGTATACAGTTTGGTATAAGAGAGTGGAGCATGGTGCCCTTAAAATAACTCAACAAATAGCTATCATTATGTTGACGAATATTATCGACAAATTGAATATTCGGCACCGGTTTTTTTATGTTGATCGATTTTCGATCACCGTGCGCTATAATTAAGTGTTAAAATCTTGCGCATCCAATCTAGTAATATTCGCGCCATTTTCAGCGCTTTCCTGTTTATTTTGGCGGCCTGCAAATCAGCTTAGAGAATATAGCATGTGAGCTGTGTGTGCGACGTCAAGAACTTGAGGGATGTATACGGTTGTGATTGGCTGGAAAAATCACATGACCTGGTTTTACATAGAACAGCACATTCCTGTTCTTCCTCAGTGGTGTTGTCAGCGTTCTCATAGGAGTAAGGGACGTGTGCGCTCAGTCTCTTTCCAAACATTCTCAGCGAAATTGTTCTATTTGTTCAACACAGACAGCTATGCTTTAGCTGGTGATCAATAGAACTTAGGTAGATAGAGAATTGCAGATTTTTAAGGGTACTAAGGCTGAGAAAATTTTAAAAGAGCATCTAGTGCCCTGTAAAAGTCACGTATGTAAGCGAGAGAAGGGTGAAGTGTTGGGAGGTCCATCGGTGAACACAAGATACAGCTCTTTACAAAGGATAGTAGATATTGTGCAGACCCAGAGCTTTGTTTAGTACATTGCATTGCAATGGCTTTTATTACAGTTTGTCTGTTTGCACATATTACTTGAATGTTGGGCAGCCTGAACTTATATTAGGATACAGATTTTTCTAGTAAAAAATACCTTTTATTATCTGTATACATTTCAGATAGGTTTTTTTCACTTTGGGGCATGCCAGCTTTGTTGATAGAGGCACCTTGCACTTAAATTTGAATACAGCAATTTTGTAGTCACCGCAGGTGTATTTGTTAGGTGCAAAACACCACTTTTATTATCCGTATACATTTCAGATAGGTTTTTTTTCACTTTGGCGCGTAAGCTTTGTTGATAGAGAAACCTTGCACTTAAATGTGAATACTGCAATTTTGAAGTCACGCAGGTGTATTTGTTAGGTGCAAAACCACTTTTATCATCCGTATACATTTCAGATGGGTGTTTTTTCCCTTTGACGCAGGCCGCTTTGTTGATAGGGCACCTTCCCACTTAAATTTGAATACAGCAATTTTGAAGTCACCACAGGTGTATTTGTTAGGTGCAAAACTTCTCTTTTATTATCCATATACATTTCAGATAGGTTTTTTCAATTTGACGCAGGCCAGCTTTCTTGATATAGCCACCTTGCATTAAATGTAAATTTACTGCAATTTTGTAGTCACCGCAGGTGTATTTGATAGGTGCAAAAAATAACCTTTTATTATACGTATACATTTCAGAAAAGTGTTTTTCACTTTGGCGCAGGCCAGCTTTGTTGTTTAAGGGACCTTGCACTTAAATGTGAATACAGCAATTTTGAAGTCACGCAGGTGTATTTGTTAGGTGCAAAACTCACTTTTATTATCCGTATACATTTCACATAGGTGATTTTCTTTTTGGCGCAGCCCAAAGCTTTTTTGATAGAGGCCCCTTGCACTTAAATGTGAATTACTGAATTTTTGTATCACCGCAGTGTATTTGTTGGTGAAAACTCCACTTTTATTATCGTATACATTTCAATAGGTGTTTTTCACTTTGGAGCAGGCCAGCTTGGGATAGAGGCAGCTCGCACTTAAATTTTTGAATCAGAAATTTTGAATCACCCAGGTGTATTTGTTAGGTGCAAAACTCCACTTTTATTATCGTAACATTGTGAATCTCAGTAACGAACAGCGTCCCAATCTGTTCTTCAGTGGTTAATGCAACCTGCATCCAGCAGTCTTACCTCCTCGTCCTCCAGTCCCGGCCACAAATGTCGTCATCAGCACCCATCAGCATCGTCCAAATGAAGAGAAGGCAGACAAATGTTCAACTCGTGTACCCACCACTGAGGTTAATCCATTTTCTGAAGACCTCTTTGATGACAAAATGTGGTTGGGGTCAGGAAGGCATGTTAAAAGATCAAGAGGCCAAAGAAGATGATTTTGTCTGCTCTGACGTCCAGTTACTGATGCCATCAGAGGAGGAGAAGGAAGCCGGTCAATCGGCAAAAATCCCGGGAGGTCGGCAACGCCTTGCAGTGCCCTTGGGTTCTAGCCCGCAGCTCCCGGATGCAAAAGTCAGGACGACCAAGTCACCTGTGTTGATGATGATGATGATGGGCACATTGCGGATCCATCGTGGTCTTTTCCGCAGAATTTGCTTGTGAGCGCTTCATCACTGGACGAGGAGGAAGACGATAGGGTAGTGTCAATACAGGTCCCGCCTCAAAAAGGGAGAGGGCGGTCACGAAGTTTCCGTTTATTTTGATTCCCCCAGCCACGGTCAGCGGAAAACCCGCTCCTCCGCTTGTCGCCGTCAAAAAGGTCCCGGACCTCTCAAGCCTGGCCTTCTTTGAGCAAGCCTCTGATTCACCCCGCGATGTCATATTTCCGCCTTTGCGGGAAAAAGCATAAGTAGAGGCAAGAATCTTAGGTGTTTAACCACCACCAACATGTCACATGCAGCGAATACATGAGTTGAAATAGAGGCAACTTTTGGGCCCAAAAAAGGCCCAACCGACCCCGGGTTTCCCAAACCCACTTTCACACCCTCAAATCCGCCTCCCACCGCCCGCCCCCACCACTTTCCCAGTTGCCCATTTACCAGAGTCATGATGGGGATCGGCCCCGCTTCAGCTTCCACCGTCGCCCCGGTACCACCAGCACCACCAAAACCCATCTACCCCTTCTCCTTCCCCCGTTTGATGCCCCTGCACGGTAACACGCCGAGCACCCAGCCTTCTGTCTTACAGGTTTGGGAAAAAGAATAAACATTTTAACCCAAACACCCCAAAGCTAAAAGCCTAAATGTCGGCTTTGCCGGTTTTGGCCTTGGAAATTTTCCCTTTTCCCCCCTTTGGTGGCCCACAGATGGGTTCCGCCACGTTGGCTTTGGCCCCAAATCCAGATGCCGAGCAGGTTTCTTTGCCAAAAACCACCCCCTCCCCTGGCCACGCGTTGTCGCATCTGTGGGGAAAAGCCCATTGACCCCCGACACTGGACTAGAAAGCAGGAACCCAAAAATTCTTAATATTTTTATTTTTTTCCCTTCTAATTTCCCACCTTTTCAAAAAACCAATTTTTTTTTCCCCCCAACCTTTAAATCCCCCCAAAAACCACCTTTAATTTAAAATCTTTTTAAACCCCTCCCAACTCAATTACCTTTAACAACCCAACTCTTTCAAACTTTCAAAAATTTTTAAAACCAAATTTTTTCTCCCCCTTAAATCTAGGGGGGCCCATCTTCCTACATTAAAAAAATCTTCCAAAATTTTAAAAAAGGTACCCTCTACCCCTCTGGGAAGGGTGGGTTCTTCCACTTCCAAATTCCACCCCTCTTCCCGTCCCCTGGGCATTCACTCACTCCCTCCCCTAAACCTTCATTTTTATCCCAACCCCCCAATCTACGATTTCAGCAAATATTACCACAATGCCTCCCTACAAACCTAGCCTCTTTTAGCCCCCAAGTACAGGTGAAAAAATTTCCCATCTTCCTTTTTTTGAAGAAGCCAAAACCAAAATTCATAAACATCCCTTTGAAAAGAGATTGTGGTGATTTTATTCTGGAACATTTTTGGAACTTGGAAAAATCATCCCGCCACAAAAGGAGGACCAATGGGAAAACGGACCTTTCTCTCCTCTAAACACCACTTTTAAAAAACATTTTTTCTCTTTTCTTTCTTCCCGGGGGCTATGCAAGGGGGCCCTAGTTAGGGGCATCACGAGGGAAAGTCATCTGTGTTAAAACTTCCCGAACGAGGGAATATTTAGGGTTGGTTTTTGTTTGGAAAGAGGTTCCGAAATATGAAAAAGATGGGAAGTCTTTCTGTGCCCTCGACCCAACTTAAATAAAGGGCAAATTTCCATGAGTTTTTAAAGCCCCTTTTCCCCCAAACAGACCTCGATTAACCATCAAATTAACAACATTTTACTGGGTGGCCACCCTTCCTGGTCCCCGGTACAAAAAAAAACACATTTTCCCCCTCCCACCCACCCAAATAGGAGTAAAATCGGGAATGGAGACCTTCTTTATCAACAAACATTTTCTTTTTTTTCACTTCCCCAAATTCCAGAGAGTAGGAAGGCCCCCCTGGGGAATAGGGGGAGGAGTGGGGTGTGTCGCTGAAACCCCGGCACCCCGGGAGTGGGGGTTTTGTCCCCGCTACCGGCCCCCCGTTTGGGGCTGGGAGATTTGGCACAACCAAATGCGCCCCCCGGGGCCCCGGGGAGGAAACCGGGTTTTTTGGGGCCCAAGTGCTCGGGGGGCCCCCGGGGGATTTGGCCCCCGGGCGGCCCAGCCCGGCCTGGGGTCGGGAAGATTGACCAAAGGGTTTGTTTCCCGGGGGCTTTGGTTGGAGGGGGACGGCGGAACGGGACCATTTCCCCCAGCACGTTGAGTAAAAGAAAAAAAGATGCAAAAAAAGGGCATGGGGGGAACAGGAACTCAACCACCCTTTTCCCAAGGGGGCCCTTTTGGTCCGAAATTACGGAGGGGAACGTTACCAAGGTTTTGACTTTGTATGGGGAAAGGGGCGGGAATCTTCCCTCACACTTCCGCTTCCGCACTCTGCTTCAGATGACGTTTTCGTTGCTGGTCATAAGGGTTTTTTTATGTGTTAATAGATGACGGATGCCAGCTGGGCTCTCCCCGCACCCACTGAACTCCGGCCCTGGCAGCTGAAACCTGCTTTGTTAATAGATGACAAAACGCTAGCCTGGGCCTCACCGCACCCACTGTATGTCTGGCCCTGGCAGCTGGAACCCTCCGTGTTAACAGATGGCGACGGCAGCACTGGCTCTCACCGTTAGGGGCAATCAGGAGAGCTTCAAATTTCTCTAAAAATCAGATTTTAAAAAAAGGGATTTCTGTGAGGTTAAGTATGTCAAAAAGGGCTCCTGGGCTGGACACAAATTGCACAATTTGAGGCATAAAATTTTCTGGGTTTGGAGTCACTATGGGGTCGCATCATTTGATCTCCAGGGGAGTCTGTCACTAATCACTAGTGTTGAGCGATTATTATCGACAAAGTTGAAATCGGCACGGTTTTTATGTTGATCGAATTTTTTAGATCATGCGATAATGTAGGTTAAAATCTGTGCATCAGCTATTAATATCAAGCCATTTTCAGCACTTCCTGTCATTTTGGCAGCCAGCAAATCAGCTTACACAATAGAGCAGGGTGAGCTGTGTGTGCGACGTCATGACTGGGATGTGTATGGTTGCGCTTGGCTGGAAAAATCACATGACCTCGTTTTACAAGCCCTTCCTATTCCTGAACAGTGTCTGTCAGCGTCTCAAAGCAGTAGGACGTGCGCTCTGCCTGTGTCCAAACAGCTCAGCGAAATTATTCTATTTCTTCACAGAGAAAGCTCTACTGTTAGCTTTGATCCTTACAACTTAGTTAGATCAGAGATTTGAAGATTTTATGTAGTTAGGTAGAGAATTTTAAAGGAGCATCTACCGCTGTAAAGTCCCGGGGTCGAGTTGGGGTGGGGACCCCTGCGGGCGAACACAGACAAGCTCTATAAAGAATACTGGATAAAGTTCACCAAGACTTAGTGTAGACATTGCACTGCAATAGCTTTATTATTAACAGTTTTCTATTGAAATATTTCCTAGATATTGGGCAGCCTGAACTTATATTAGGATACACATCTTTTCTAGTAACTGCAGGTCTCTTTGTTAGGTGCAAAACTCCACTTTTATTATCAGTATACATTTCAGATAGGTATTCTTTTTCAATTTTGCCCATTCCAGCTTTCTTGATATAGCCACCTTGCAGTTAAATTAGAATCCATCAATTTTGTAGTCAGCACAGGTTGATAGGTGCCAAAAATACCTTTTATTATCCTTATACATTTGAGATACGTGTTTTTTCACTTTGGCGCAGTACAGCTTTGTTCATTGAGCACCTTGCACTTAAATGTGAATACAGCAATTTTGTAGTCACCACAGGTGAATTGAAAGGTGCCAAAAATACCTTTTATTATCCGAATACATTTCAGATACGTATTTTTTCACTTTGGCGCTGGCCAGTTTTGTTGATAGATCTACTTTGAATTAAATTTGAATACAGCAATTTTGTAGTCACCACAGGTGAATTGAAAGGTGCCAAAAATACCTTTTATTATCCGAATACATTTCAGATACGTGTTTTTTAACTTTGGCGCAGGCCAGCTTTGTTGATAGATCTACTTTGCAGTTAAATTTGAATACAGCAATTTTGTAGTCACCACAGGTGAATTGATAGGTGCCAAAAAATACCTTTTATTATCCGAATACATTTCAGATACGTGTTTTTTCACTTTGGCGCACTACAGCTTTGTTCATTGAGGCACCTTCCCCTCAATGTGAATACAGCAATTTTGTAATCACCACAGGTGAATTGATCGGTGCCCAAAAATACCTTTTATTTTCCGAATACATTACAGATACGTGTTTTTTCACTTTGGCGCAGTACAGCTTTGTTGATAGAGCTACTTTGCAGTTAAATGTAAATACAGCAATTTTGTAGTCACCACAGGTGAATTGAAAGGTGCCAAAAATACCTTTTATTATCCGAATACATTTCAGATACGTGTTTTTTCACTTTGGCGCAGGCCAGCTTTGTTGATAGATCTACTTTGCAGTTAAATTTGAATACAGCAATTTTGTAGTCACCACAGGTGAATTGATAGGTGCCAAAAAATACCTTTTATTATTCGAATACATTTCAGATAGGTTTTTTCACTTTGGGCACTAAAGCTTTGTTATTGAAGCCCTTGCACTTAAATGTGAATAACCCAATTTTGTAGTCCCCACAGGGGGAATTAAAAGGGTGCCAAAAATCCTTTTATTACCCGAATACATTTCAGTTGTATTTTTTCATTTTGGGGGAGGGCCAGCTTTGTTGATGTTACTTTGCTTTTAATTTTTTGAATCCAGCAACTTTGTAGTCACCACGGGTTTGTACTGAAAGGTGCCAAAAATCCCTTTTTAAATTATCCGTATAAATTTCAGCCCAGGTTTTTTTTTTAATTTTTGGTCAGTAAAGTTTTTTGATAGATTATTTTTTTGCAGTTAAAATTTGAATCCAGCAATTTTGCTTTGTTTTTTGGGGGGTTTTGGGGAAATAGTGTAAATTTGTAGTTTTTTAAATTAACAGTTTTTCCCAAAAAACCCCTTCCAACCTTCTCAAATTTTTTTATATTTCTGAACATGGAGTGAAAATTTAGGTGGAAAGTGAGGGAAAGGGGGGGGGGGGGGGGTAGGACATGGAGGTACCCCCCCGGGACGAGAGAAGGGGCTCCTTCCCCGTGCTGGCGACAAAACGAATGCCACCCCGGGTCGTCGTTGAGGCCCCTAGGGGCCCGTTTATCGCGGGGGCCCGGGCCCTGTGAATTTTCAGTAAGAAAAGCGGGGCGCCAAACTGTCCTTAAATGGTTTTAAAAGGGAAAACCCGAAACCCGCAGTCTTACCTCCGGGCCTCCCAATCACAGCCACAAAAGCATCAATTTAGCATCATCCCGCATCCGTCCAAAATGAAGCAGCCCAAATGTCAACTCGGGGTAAACCCCCCCCTGTGGTTTAATCCTTGTATTTAAAAACCTTTTGATTGGGCAAAATGCGGTTGGGGTCAGGGAAAGGGATTTCCAAAGATTTAAGAGGCCAAAGAGGATGATTTTCTCTGTTCTCACGCCCGTTACTGATTTCCCTCAGAGGGGGGAAGGGAAACCGGGCTATCGGCAAAAAAACCCAGGCGGGGTTGGGGAAAGCCCCTTTCAGTCCCTTTGCTTGTAGCCCCCAGCTCCCGGATGCAGAATGTCAGGACGACCCAAATCACCTGTGTTTATGATGATGATGACGACATTGCGGGGTCCCAAAGTGGGCTTTTTTCCCCAGGGAAATTTTCTTGGACGCCCTTTTTCACTGGAAGAGGAGGAAGACGTTGGGGGGAGGTCAGTATGGGCCCGCCTCAAAAAGGGAGAGGGCGGGCGCAGAAGTCCGTGATATGATTGCCGGCCCCGGGCAGCGGAAACACCCCTTTCCCCGCTTATCGCCCTTTAAAAAAAGGGCCAGGGCCCCCTCAAGCCTGGGGGCCCTTTTTTTGAGAAAAACCTCTTTATTCACCGGTTGTCAAATGCCGCCTTTGCCATAAAAAAAATAAGTAGAGGCAAGAAAACCCTTTGGTGGTTTAAACCCCCACCAACATGTGAAGTCACATGCAGCGAAAGCATGAGTTTTAAATGGAGGCAAAACTTGGCCCCCGAAAATGGCCAGATCGACCCGGGCCTCCCAAACCACTGTCACACTCTCTGTCTCCGCCTCCTCCTCCTCCGCCACCACCAAGCGTTCCTCAGCTGCCCATGTCTCTCAGAGTCATGATCAAGGATCAGCCTCCGCTTCAGCCTCCACCGTCGCCCGAGTACCATCAGCACCACCAGAGACCCATCCTACCCCTTCTCCTTCCACCAGTTTGACGACCTGCACGCCGTACAGCGGCCAGTCTAGCAGCCAGCCTTCTGTCTTCCAGGTTTGGTAGCAGAAGAAACACTTTAACCCAAACCATCCCAAAACCAAAAGCCTGAATGTCGGCATTGCCAGGCTTTTGGCCTTGGAAATTTTGCTTTTCCGTCTGGTGGACACAAGATGGGTTCCGCCACGTCATGGCCCTTGCCTGCCCCAATACCGGATGCCGAGCAGGCATTTCTTTACCAGAAAAGCCGTCCCTGCCCTGGCCAGCCACGTGTCATCTAAAATGTCAAGCGCGTTGTCTGCATCTGTGGCCGGAAAAGTCCATCTCACCACCGACACATGGACTAGTAAGCACGGCCAAGGCCGCTATATCTCTGTGACAGCTCACTGGGTGAGCTGGGTGGATGTCTCTGGGGGTGACGGTGGCTCTCAGGCTCGGCGCACGCTCTTCAAAACCGCAGGGATGGTGCAGGGCTCTTTCCCCCAAGGTCCTCTGGTGGCATCACGTGCCCAGAGAAACCAGGCCATGTTGAAATTAATCTGTCTTGGAGACCGTCCACACACAGGTCAGGAGCTGTGGATGGCTCTCCGCAACGAGACCGAGCGCTGGCTGGGTGACAAGAACCTTGTGCCAGGCAAGGTGGTGTGCGATAACGGGCGAAATCTGCTGGCCGCCCTTAAGATCGGTAGGCTGGAGCACATCCCTTGCCTGGCACATGTCATGAACCTTGTCGTCCAGAAATTTCTAAAGAGCTACCCGGGTCTGGACTGCCTGCTGAGGAAGGCTCGAAGTCTAAGTTCGCACTTCCGCCGTTCGCACCCTGCTTCGTCCCGCTTGGCTGCGTTGCAGCGTCAGCTCGGCCTCCCCGTCAACCGTCTCATTGTTGACGTGGCAACACGCTGGAATTCCACCCTCCACATGCTCCAGCGATTGTGGCAGCAGCGCAATGCCATTACACAGTACGAAGTGACACATGGCCTGACAAGCAGCGGTGCGGACCTCGGGGTGTTGAGCCACCGAGAGTGGAGGCAGGTGAAAGAGCTCTGCACCATCCTTGCCAGTTTTGAAGAAGCCACCAAAATGGTCAGTGCGGACAATGCCCTTGGGTGATCTTAGTTCTGGAACGATCGTTGGACACTCTGAAACAACAGGTCCCGCCAGCGACGGAGGAGGAGACGGACACAGATGCGGACACGGAGCCTTTCTCTCCGTCAAATCCACAAGGCCCGACAGTTTCACAATTTCATCGGTCTTCATTAGGCAGTGGTTCAGGGTCCAGAGCTAGTGCAAGGTGGCGCATCAGCTCTCAGGGTGCATCATCTCAGGCAAGTCAGGGCTGTGTTGAAGCTCTGCCGGAGGAAGCGGAGGAAGAGGAGGTATTCCTAGACACCGATGTTACCGACGTCCCTGCCTTGGACAGAGATTGGCGCGAATTTGAGCCAGAGGAGGAAGATGAGGAAGATGAGTTTGCTAGTGCCCTTCGACCCAGAGGCTTGGGAAATCAAGGCTCCATCTCTCACATGAGTGCTTGGATGCTCCATTTCCTCCAACATGATCCTCGCATTAAGGCCGTCAAAATGAACAACAGTTACTGGGTGGCCACCCTCCTGGATCCCCAGTACAAAACAAAACATAACTTTCCTCCCACCCACCCAAATAGAGATTAAAATGCAGGAAATGGAGACCTTGCTGATTGATCAACTGGAGACATCTGTTGCGTCTGATTCACGTTCTTCAAATGTCACGGTGGAACACATCAGCGACGTGACAGCAGTAGAGTGCCAAGTAGCCGTAGCGGCAGCAGCAGCAGCAGGCAAGGTGGCAGAAGCCTAATGGGTGACCTCTGGCAATCTTTATTTACCACCTCACCAAAGCATGCAATGCAGGGCACACATCCAACATACAGAGACCAGCTTAAGATCATGGTGCACGACTATCTGCGTCTCAACACCAATGTTTTTATATGGGTTCCGGACCCAATAGACTTCTGGGTAGACAGCAAGGTTTCATGACAACACCGTATTCCATTTACTCACTTTATCTTTAGAAGTTTTTGCATTGTCAATGGTTTTGAGGTCATGTTGCTGTGAGATACAGCTATAATTATGGTCCTTTGGAACATAAATGTGGCTTCTAAGTGGCATTTCTCCATCACAATTTTTAATAGTGGCTGAGAAGTCATATTTATAATTTTTTGGGGTCATGTTGCTGTGAGATACAGCAATAATCATGGTCCTTTGGAACAGAAATGTGGCTTTTGAGTGGCATTTCTCCCTCACAATTTTTAATAGTGGCTGAGAAGTCATTTTTATAATTTTTGGGGTCATGCTGCTTTGAAATGCAGCAACACTATGGGTCCTATTCTAAAAAATGTTGTTTCTAACAGACATTTGTTCTTCACAATTGTCAAAAGTGGCTCAAGGGTCATGCTTTGAATTTTTTGGAGGCATTTTGCTGTGACATGCAGCTATACTACAGGTCCTATTATAAAAAAAAATGTTGTTTCTAACAGACATTTGTTCTTCACAATTGTCCAAAGTGGCTCAAGGGTCATGCTTTGAATTTTTGGAGGCATTTTGCTGTGACATGCAGCTATACTACAGGTCCTATTATAAAAAAAAATGTTGTTTCTAACAGACATTTGTTCTTCACAATTGTCCAAAGTGGCTCAAGGGTCATGCTTTGAATTTTTGGAGGCATTTTGCTGTGACATGCAGCTATACTACAGGTCCTATTATAAAAAAAAATGTTGTTTCTAACAGACATTTGTTCTTCACAATTGTCAAAAGTGGCTCAAGGGTCATGCTTTGAATTTTTTGAGGCATTTTGCTGTGACATGCAGCTATACTACAGGTCCTATTATAAAAAAAATGTTGTTTCTAACAGACATTTGTTCTTCACAATTGTCAAGAGTGGCTCAAGGGTGATGGTGCTGTCAGAAACAGGAATAGGTAGGACACTGTTAATGGACACATATTGCAAAATTACTTGTTTTTGCAAGATCTTTAACATAGCTAGCAATCCCTGTATTGAGACAACCCATTTAATACAATTAAAAAAAGAGAAACAAAGACATGGTGGGATTCCATCCTATTTTAAAAATGTGTTTTCTAGAATTAAACTACTAAAAAACTTGCATGTACAAAATAGCTGGTAAAAAAATTCCTCTGAATTGTACAAGGGAGGTACAGGAAGACTTGACCAGATGTAGGTTATTCAGAGGACATGGAGGCTTAAAATTTTCTGGGGCTGGAGTCACTATGGGGTCGCATCATTTGATCTCCAGGGGAGTCTGTCCCTAATCACTGAAGAAGGATTTGGAGGAAAAATGAAACCATTGAATTGATTGGCTGAATCAGTCTCAGAAGCCAGGAGGGCAAATGTCTTCTCAACTAAGAAGTGTTTTGGGGATGATTAGGACATTTGTATTACTTATGGGGTGTGCGGATGAATTAACACATCTACACGTGTAAAAAATACCTTTAAAAACTGCGGGAGGTGGTGTATGGTGTATGTTATCACACTTGAAAAAAAAGCAAATGATAATAATGTAAAACTATAAATAAAACTTCCCTAAATAAATTCTGTAAACAAATGTCAGTTACCAAAAAATATACTAAATGACAGTCACTGTACAAAATAGCATAGTGCCACTTTGTAATCTGTGGATCAAACAGGTTTTAAGAGTCATGCTGTGGCCCAGGACAGGTATGGTCAATGTCCAGTTCAACTAAAATGGTGGTTGAAAGACTCCTTTTTCCGGCACTTTTTAAATGTGGGAGTCATGCAGGTTTGGGGCCCATGCTGCGTTCCAGGACAGGGATAGTGTATGTCCAGTGAAACTAAAATGGTGGTTCAAAGACTCCTTTTCCCGGCACTTTTTAATTTGGGGGTCAGACAGGTTTAATGGTCATACTGCGGTCCAGGACAGGTATAGTCAATGTCCAGTTCAACTAAAATGGTGTTTCAAAGACTCCTTTTCACGGCACTTTTTAATTTGGGGGTCATACAGGTTTAATGGTCATACTGCGGTACAGGACAGATATAGTTAATGTCCCGTTCAACTAAAATAGTGGTTGAAAGACTCCTTTTTCCGGCACTTTTTAAATCTGGGGGTCATGCAGGTTTGGGGCTCATGCTGCGTTCCAGGACAGGGATAGTCTATGTCCAGTGAAACTAAAATGGTGGTTGAAAGACTCCTTTTTCCGGCACTTTTTAAATGTGGGGGTCATGCAGGTTTGGGGCTCATGCTGTGGCCCAGGACAGGTATAGTCAATGTCTAGTGAAACTAAAATGGTGGTTGAAAGACTCCTATTTCCAGCACTTTTTAATCTGTGGGTCAGACAGGTTTAATGGTCATACTGCGGAACAGGACAGATATAGTTAATGTCCAGTTCAACTAAAATGGTGGTTCAAAGACTCCTTTTCCCGACACATTTTAATTTGGGGGTCAGACAGGTTTAATGGTCATAATGCGGTCCAGGACAGGTATAGTCAGTGTCCAGTTCAACTAAAATGGTGGTTCAAAGACTCCTTTTCCCGGCACTTTTTAATTTGGGGGTCAGACAGGTTTAATGGTCATACTGCGGTCCAGGACAGGTATAGTCAATGTCCAGTTCAACTAAAATGGTGGTTGAAAGACTCCTTTTTCTTGCACTTTTTTAATGTGTGGGTCAGACAGGTTTAATGGTCATACTGTAGTACAGAACAGGTATATTCAATGTCCAGTTCAACTATAATGGTGGTTGAAAGACTCCTTTTCCCAGCACTATTTAATCTGTGGGTCAGACAGGTTTAATGGTCATTCTGCGGTACAGGACAGATATAGTTAATGTCCAGTTCAACTAAAATGGTGGTTGAAAGACTCCTTTTTCCGGCACTTTTTAAATCTGGAGGTCATGCAGTTTTGGGGCTCATGCTGCGTTCCAAGACAGGGATAGTCTATGTCCAGTGAAACTAAAATGGTGGTTCAAAGACTCCTTTTTCCGGCACTTTTTTAAATCTGGGGGTCATGCAGGTTTGGGGCTCATGCTGTGGGACAGGACAGATATAGTTAGTGTCCAGTGAAACTAAAAAGGTGATTCAAAGACTCCTATTTCCGTCACTTTTTAATCTGTGGGTCAGACAGGTTTAATGGTCATTCTGTGGTACAGGACAGATATAGTTAGTGTCCAGTTCAACTTAAATTGTGGTTCAAAGACTCCTTTTCCCAGCACTTTTTAATCTGTGGGTCAGACAGGTTTAATGGTCATTCTGCGGTACAGGACAGATATAGTCAATGTCCAGTTCAACTAAAATGGTGGTTCAAAGACTCCTTTTCCCAGCACTTTTTAATTTGTGGGTCAGACAGGTTTAATGGTCATACTGCGGTACAGGACAGATATAGTTAATGTCCAGTTCAACTAAAATGGGGGTTGAAAGACTCCTTGTCCCAGCACTTTTTAATTTGGGGGTCAGACAGGTTTAATGGTCATACTGCGGTTCAGGACAGGTATAGTCAATGTCCAGTTCAACTAAAATGGTGGTTCAAAGACTCCTTTTCCCAGCACTTTTTTAATTTGGGGGTCAGACAGGTTTAATGGTCATACTGCGGTACAGGACAGATATAGTTAATGTCCAGTTCAACTAAAATGGTGGTTGAAAGACTCCTTTTTCCGGCACTTTTTAATCTGGGGTCATGCAGGTTTGGGGCTCATGTTGCGTTCCAGGACAGGGATATTCAATGTCCAGTTCAAGTAAAATGATGGTTCAAATCATACTGCCTTCTGGCACTTTTTAATTTGTGGGTCATGAAGGTTTAAGGGTCATGCTGTGGTACAAGACAGGGATAGTGAATGGTCTGTGTTTTTTTTTTCTGTGGCTATTATAACCTAAGTGTGTTGCCTAAGATGTAGCATGTATCCATTTGACTGTTGTGGATGTTAATTCCAGCTTCTCCATCCCTCTTTGGGTGTAAGAATGAAGGTGTTGTTCCTCTCCCATAGACTTTAATGGTCATCGGCGATAATCTATTATCGACTATCGGATATCTTATTGATAATTGCCGATATCGACTATCGACCCAATGACGATAGTCAACGTAATCGCTCATCACTACTCACCAGTATATAGGGCAAAAATACATACCGGAAAAATATGGAATATGAGATATCAGTTGAATCAGTGGCCACTATATTCCACAAGCTCGCAACCCACCTAAAGGGTCCTTATTTTCTTGCAAGTCCTTACACTAGCAATTTACAGATAAAAGGCACACAAATGGGACATTATGATATTTTGGCTATTCTGCATACTATTGTGAACTTATCCAGTGTGCAGCTTTTTATTATTCAGCTGCACTCCTAGTACATGGATATGTGAGCAACTTCTCACTAGTTATCTGTACCTGTTATACCTCTCCCAAGTAGCATTGGGGCTTTTATTGCCTCTACTGGATTTGGTTTATTTTCCAGCCATTGAGCTCTAAGTATGGCCTTGTGTTTTGGTTTTTAGAACCATGAATGACAACATGTACTGTGACATAATGAAGCAGTTCATGATCCCCTCCATTCAGAAACTGGACTGCAGTTTATAACATGATAACAACCCCAAACACACCTCCAAGACAACCACCATTGCATTGCTAAAGAAAATAAGAGTAAAGGTGCTAGACTGGCTAAGCATGTCTCCAGACCTAAACCTTATTGAGCATCTGTGGGGTTTCCTCAAACAGAAGGTGGAGGAGTGCAAGGTTTCTAACATCTACCAGCTCTGTGATTTCGTCATGGAGAAATGGAAGAAGAATTTCAGTGGCTATAACCTGTGAAGCTCTAGTGAACTCCATGCCCAAGAGAGTTAAGGCAGCGCTGGAAAATAATGGTGGCTACACAAAATATTGGCACTTTGGGCACAATTTGTCCTTTTTTTACTTAAGGGTGCACGTACTTTTGTTGCCACCAGTTTACACATTGATAGTAGTGATGAGCGATTACGTTGACTATCGTCATCGGGTCGATAGTCGATATGGGCAATTATCAAGACGATTTCCGATAGTCAATAATAGATTATCGCCGATGACCATTAAAGTCTATGGGAGAGGAATAATACATTCATTATTACACCCAAACAGGGCTGGAGAAGCTGGAATTAACACCCAGAACAGTCAAATGGATATGTGCTACATCTTAGGCAACACACTTAGGTTATAAAAGCCACAGAAAAAAGTCACAGACCATTCACTATCCCTGTCTTGTACCACAGCATGACCCTTAAGCCTGCATGACCCACAAATTAAAAAGTGCCAGAAGGCAGTATGATTTGAACCATCATTTTACTTGAACTGGACATTGATTATCCATGTCCTGGGCCACAGCATGAGCCCCGAACCTGCATGACCCCCAGATTAAAAAAGTGCCGGAAAAAGGAGTCTTTTAACCACCATTTTAGTTGAACTGGACATTGACTATACCTGTTCTGTACAACAGTATGACCATTAAACCTGTATGACCCCCAAATTAAAAAGTGTCGGGAAAAGGAGTCTTTCAACCACCATTTTAGTTGAACTGGACATTGACTATATCTGTCCTGTACCGCAGAATGACCATTAAACCTGTCTGACCCACAGATTAAAAAGAACTGGGAAAAGGAGTCTTTTAAGCACCATTTTAGTTTCACTGGACATTGACTATACCTGTCCTGTACCACAGTATGACCATCAAACCTGCATGACCCACAGATTAAAAAGTGCCGGAAAAAGGAGTCTTTGAACCACCATTTTAGTTGAACTGGAAATTGACTATATCTGTCCTGTACCGCAGAATGACCATTAAACCTGTCTGACCCACAGATTAAAAAGTGCCGGAAAAAGGAGTCTTTCAACCACCATTTTAGTTTCACTGGACATAGACTATACCTGTCCTGGGCCACAGCATGACCCCTAAACCTGTTTGACCCACAGATCACAAAGTGGCACTATGCTATTTTGTACAGTGACTGTCACTTGGTATATTTTTTGGTAACTGACATTTGTTTACAGAATTTATTTAGGGAAGTTTTATTTATAGTTTTACATTGTTATCATTTAGCTTTTTTTTCAAGTGTGATAACATACAACATACACCCCTCCCTGCAGTTTTTAAAGGTATTTTTTACATGTGTAGATGTGTTAATTCGTCCGCACACCCCATAAGTAATAAAAATGTCCTAATCATCCCCAAAACACTTCTTAGTTGAGAAGACATTTGCCCTCCTGGCTTCTGAGAGTGATTCAGCCAATCAATTCAATGGTTTCATTTTTCCTCCAAATCCTTCTTCAGTGATTAGGGACAGACTCTCCTGGAGATCAAATGATGCGACCCCATAGTGACTCCAGAACCAGAAAATTTTAAGCCTCAAATTGTGCAATTTGTGTCCAGCCCTGGGGCCCTTTTTGACACTACTTAACCTCACAGAAATCACCTTTTTCAAAATCTGATTTTTTTAGAGAAATTTGAAGCTCTCCTGATTGCCCCTAACGGTGAGAGCTAGTGCTGCCGTCAGCCATCTGTTAACACAGAGGTCCAGCTGCCAGGGCCAGACTTACAGTGGGTGCGGTGAGAGACCAGGCTAGCGTCTGTCATCTATTAACACGGAGGTCCAGCTGCCAGGACCATACTTACCGTGGGTGCGGTGAGAGCCCAGGCTTGTGTCTGTCATCTATTAACACGCAGGTTCAGCTGCCAGGGCCGGATTTACAGTGGGTGCGGTGAGAGCCCAGGCTGGCATCCGTCATCTATTTACACGGTAAAAATGCCCTTATGACGCAGCAAAAACGTTGT